>PVJC01036268.1:0-17796 GCA_004026665.1 Murina feae | reverse complement strand
CACCCTTTGCAAACACAAGAAGAGTGAGTCATGATATATTTTTTTCTTAAATATATTTTATTGATTTTTTTACAGAGATGAAAGGAGAAGGATAGAGAGTTAGAAACATCGATGAGAGAGAAACATTGATCAGCTGCCTCTTGCACACCCCCCACTGGGAATGTGCTGGCAACTAAGGTACATGCCCTTGACCGGAATCGAACCTGGGACCCTTCAGTCTGCAGGCTGACACTCTATCCACTGAGCCAAACCGGTTAGGGCGAGTCGTGATCTTTTTGCTGGTGGAGAGTCTTGTTTCAATTTATAAAAAATGCAACATCTCTAAAGAACAATAAGGCACAATGAAACAAGGTTTGTCTGCATTGCCCATGGACACAGGCAATAGTTAGGTGAAGGCCTGGGGTGGGACAAGAGCTAGGTGGTTGGAGGCAAAGTGGGGAAAATGAGGGACATCTGTCATATTCCCAACAATTAAAATAAATTTTAAAAAATTAAAACAATTTACCAAAAAAAAAAGGCATTCAAAAAGAGGCAAAAAATATTTAAAGTGGAACTGCTTTATTATCCAAAGATTCCTCTTCTGGGAATATATCCGAAGAAACCCAAAACACTGATTTCAGGGAATATGTGCACTTTTCTGTTCACTGCAGCATTATTTATGAGACCCAATATATGGAAACAACTCAAGTGCCCATGAATAAATGAGTGGACAAAAGAAACAGTGGTACATATACACAATGAAATACTACTCAGCCATACAAAAGAATAATTTTTTTTTTTTTTTTTGCGACAGCGTGGATGGACCTGGTGTGTATTACGCTAAGCAAAATAAGCCACTCAGGCAAAGACAAGTACCATATGATTTCACTTCCATGTGGAATCTAATGAACAACAACAAAAACAAAACAAAACCCAGAGAACAGACAGCTATCAGAGGGGAGGGATTTTGAGGTTTAAAAAAAAAAAAAAGGTGACAGTGTTAAGAAAAACACGCACTCACAGACACAGACAACTGTATGGTGATTACGGAGGGAAAGGAGAGGATGGCACGCAGAAGAAGGTAAGCAGGGATAAATGGTGGGCGTGCGGAGACTGGACTTGCGGCTCGCAGATGATGTGCTGTGGAGTTGTGCACTTGAAACCTCTGTGATTTTATTGACCAGTCTCACTCCAATAATTTCAATGCAAAATTTTTTAAAATTCCCAGGTGTTCTAGGAGTAGAAGATTGCTGACAGCTGCCACTGTGATAGGTGTCCAGAGAAGCTTAGCTAGCCAGGCCTCCCCTCCGAACACCTGCACAAAAAGGGGGTCAGAATTCAAAAAGGAGTGAGTTTCCCCCAAACTGGGTGGAGTAGCAGCTGGCCCTGCTCAAGCGCCAGTGTGGCCTCAGTTGGCAGCACAGATGCTCTGCACCTCCGTTTCCCCCTCCAGCCCCAAACCATTCTAAATGCCTTAGGCTGGGAGCCCAGGACCCTCTTCTTGGGTTTGGCGTTTTTGGCTGACACTGGCCATCACCATTGGAGATAGCCAGAAGAACCCCTTCTTCTCAGCAGGCCCCCACTCTGGGTTCCACTCCCGGGCCTCTCTGGCAAGAGCTCTGTGTATAGAAACTAAATCACCTGCTTAATAAACTCAGTTTATTAAAACTAAATCACCCTGCTGAATAGAATTCTTGACCTGCCCATGCTTGCTGCCCAAACCAGGTCAGATACCATTTTCATCTCTGAGGAAAATAGGACAAAGTTTATTGCTCCCACTGTCCAGATAAGGAAAACTGAGATTTAAAGGAACAACCAGCAAAGGCTCTAGAAGCCCTCCTCCTAGAAGCCCTCCCCACCACCTGGGTCCAAACGTAGGGTCTCCTTGGTCCTCCCCCAGACACTGCACTAAGGCTCATTGGGGCACTGGTGGTACAGTGGGATGAACTATGAGACCCCTTCTGCCCACTCTGCTCCCAAGGCTTCTGCTCCCAAGGCACTAGGACCCCAGGGCCCCTGCCTCTGGAGATAGGCCCTCCAGGGCTGCCTGCAGGAGATAAGCCAGGCTATTTTTATCACTTCCTTCCTCCCTCTCAAGCAGTGGCCACCATCAACTATTTACATAGAACTGCCACCTCAGCCTCAACCAGAACAGTTCAGGTCACAGAAAGGGGAACTGGACTGCAGGCCTGGAAGGTAAGAAGCCCTCCTCTTTACCCAGCACTGCCTCCCACACCCAGGTGGTGAGGAGGCGGACTGTCAATTCTTACTTCTATGCCCACTTTTGCTTCCCTTCTAGGAGATGGGGTTGGGTGGGGGCATTCACTCTGAGACACCTGCTCCTTGGCTAACTCAGGATTCACTGGTTTATTCAACGAACAGTCAGTCATTGGAAGTCTGCCATGTGCCAGGCCCTGGGGTTTGGAAAGAGCTTGTCTTAGAAAGGGGGGAAACAGTTGTGGAGGCAAGGCAGTGAATCAGACAGAAAACTGGGGCTCATGAGACCTGAGTTTGAGTCTGGTTTCTGACACAGGCTACTGTGTGACCTGCACAAATCTCTCTGTCTCTGGGCCTCAGTTTCCCCAAGCCTGGATGAAGGACTTGCAGAGGGAACTCCTTCTGGGTTCCCTTCCCACCCGCACCTCAGTATCCTTGTGCTGGTTTCTACATCGAGTGCCACATAAGGCTTCACCTCATCATGGCAAGCTGTTTGGAATTGGTGGGATGAGGTATGGTCAGTGAAGGCCACACCTTTGGCCTTACCCCAGGCTTAGGCAGGGAGGCTGGGAGCAGCCTTTCCCAGCCCTATGGGTCAAGGACCAGGACTGTAAACCATGGAGCTGGGACCTGCTCCCCCCACCTCCTGAAGTCCTGTCCTCTTCCGAAGTTACCCCTGCTCTCTTCTCTACTGTCTTGCCTTCTGAGTGCTCAGTGAGGGTCAGCCAGGCCTAAGCTGGGCACAGTTCACTTCCTTCCGTCTTCACAGCTACAATTTCACAGGTCAGATACCATTGTTCCTGTGGCACCTGCTGGTTCTTGGGATGGGTGCAGGCTACCCGTCCTTCCCTCACTTCACAGCCACTCTCCCCACAGCCAGCCTGCACAATGCCTGCCTGGGGGGCCCTGTTCCTGCTCTGGGCTGCCGCAGAAGCCACAAAGGACTGCCCTGCACCATGCACCTGCCAGGCCCTGGAAACCATGGGGCTCTGGGTGGACTGCAGAGGCCGAGGACTCACATCCATGCCTGCCTTGCCAGCCCACACCCGCCACCTCCTGCTGGCCAATAATAGCCTTCGTTCTGTGCCTCCCGGCGCCTTCGACCACCTGGTCCAGCTGCAGACACTCGACGTGACACAGAACCCCTGGCACTGTGACTGCAGCCTCGCCTACCTGCACCTCTGGCTGGAGGACCACACACCAGAGGCCCTGCTGGATGTCCGCTGTGCTAGCCCCAGCTTTGCCGCCCTCCACCCACTGGGCCAGCTCACAGGCTATGAGCTGGGCAACTGCGGCTGGCAGCTACAGAAACCTTGGGCCTATCCATGGGTCTGGTGGGATGTGGCACTGGTTGTTGTGATCATAATAGGCCTGGGTCTCTTGGCAGGTCTACTCTGCACTGCCAGAGAGCCCCTACTCCTCGGGTCATTCTTCAGGCCAAGCCGCCAGGCCTGAGCCCCGTCCAGACTCCACCAGCCCTGATCAGCCAGTACCACCAGTAACATGAAATAAACTGGCTGCTCAGCCATTTTATCCAAACTCAGATACTTTATTTTTCCCTCTCAGTACCTTCTGGAAACCTGGGTTCATTTTTTTTATTACCAGATATCAGTTGGTGCTTTCTGTCCCCCAAGTTCCTAGTAAAATGGGCTGTCCCACTTCCTTCCAGCCACCTCCAATTCCACAATTTGGACATCCAGAGCCTTTTCCCAGTGCCTGCAGGTCCCGGGACACCAGTTCTCATACCCTCCCTTCTCTAGTAGTACCAGCTTCCCACATGGACCATCCTAGGCAGCTCAGGCCAATTGCATATCAGATTCCAAAAATAAACCCCAAACCAAAAACAACTTTATCTCACAACACAGAAGTGAACAGACAGGAAGTACTGACAAGGGCATGGTCATCTCTGCAACAGACACACTCTAAAAGGCACTTCACGATTCCCAAATGGCTTTGGTGCTCCGGCCTTGAGCCATGTGGGCTCACCTGGCCCCATCTCCCACACTAGTTTCTCTCTCTTTTATTGCCCCTCTACCCCTTTTCTTCAGAAACAAAACATCAGAGTACTCCATTTCTCACGGAAAAAACTCCTCTCCAAGTGCTGACATCAGACACCTGCAAACTCTGGGGTCCCAATTCTACCCCATTCAACAGATTCTTCAAATAAGACGCTTCTCTCCCGCAGAGGAATTCTGGTGCCAAGCAGTGAAATTAAACTTTTCTCCACTGTACAGGCTAACATTTACTGGCCAACCCAAATCAAATATAATTACGCCAAGGTCCTTCCCTCGAGGACAGAGGTTCTCAACCTGAGGGTCGCGACCTCTTTGGGGGTCGAACGACCCTTTCACAGCGGTCGCCTAAATACGTCCTGCATATCAGATATTTACATGATGATTCATAACAGTAGCAACATTACAGTTATGAAGGAGCAACGAAAATAATTTTATGGTTGGGGGTCACCACAACATGAGGAACTGTAATAAAGGGTCACAGCGTTAGGAAGGTTGAGAACCATTGCCCTAGGAGTTCCATGTGGTGGTCCCATGGCTCAGAAGGTGCCACTAGGAAAGCCGAGTGAGCTTTGTGCCGCTGAAGGGCACTGGTCCACAGAGGTGAGGCTGGAACAGGACCCTCAAACTGAGGATGAGGGATGGACAGCAGGGAACTGTGGAGACTGTGGCAAATCAGAGAACCCATGTTCCTCTTTGGATAAGAGATCCAGCCAAACGCTGCCGTGTGGAGATGTGGACCTAGCTGCCCTGTATTTCATTCTTCTAGACAGATCGGGAATCTAGATTTTTATGTGAAACCTCTAAATTTGTCAACTCTGGGCAACTAAATGAAAAATTTAATTGTTATATCAATAGGGCAAATATGACACATATTATCAGCTCCACAGAGTCCACAGCTGAGAGTCTGCATTAGGCATTGGCTGAACCACTGCTGCCTAATGCCAACAATGGTAGAAGATGGCATCTACTGATTGGGCACATTGTATGTGCAAGGCCCTATGTGAGCCCCTCCCAGTGCACCCTGTAAACACCCTGAGGGGAAGATACTGTTCTCCCTGCAATGTATGGAGGAGAACACAGCTCCAGGGGCCCCAGCAGTCACTTCACAGGCATGACACCAGACAGATCCCCTTCCACATCTGAAAAGTGCTCCCTTAGAAACTTCCCGGGCCCCCTGGAAATAAGGCTCTCCCGCATCCAAGTCCCCACATAGGATGTCCATAAACTCTGCCGCTTCTCCTTCCTGGGGTCAACGTGTGCAGCCACAGGCCTGGTGCAAGGATTATGATAGGCCTTGATCCTGTTAACTGAGTGGCGTGGTCCATTGAGAACCTGTTAGGTGCCTGGGAAGCCCAGCATCACCAATGCAGGTGATGTTTCCCCTGGGGGTAGAAGGAGTGAAAGGAACTTTAGTGGCCAAGCAGGAATTTCCCAGGTGAATAAAGAATGGACCCAAGAGCCCTAAGAAAACAGCCCACTGGAGACATGTATTTACCATTTCCATCATTCCCACGTTCTCTATTTCAGGCCAGCAAGGCTTCCACCACAGAATCACCCACTCCACAGCCACCCACTCCATCCTCAATGTCTCCCACCACCACTGTCCCCTTTAGGACCACAGTCAGCCCCAGAGCCAGCTCTCCATGACCACTGACACAGTCTCCCCTCCCTACGGGCCAACCCAGTACGGAGTAACACTTGGGATGTCGCATTAACACCACCCTTAGTACCCATCACAGCCTGCACACCCGCATTGCATCTGCCACCTCTCTGTCCTCTCCATCACAGCCACAGACGTTAGCCCCATGAGGCGACACTGTTCCCCACTGCCATTCCCCCATTTGTGCTGTCACCACTAGTACCAAACAACCATGGACCTTACCCTATTATAAGCAAAATGCCAGCTCTGTCATTGACACCAACCTATCCAAGCAGTCAGCATGACATCATCCTCATAATCATTTCCTTCATGAATATTTTCAAAATCCAACTACACATGGAGAATTTGTCGAGGTAATTTTTACTACTGTTATGACAACCACCACACCTTGCTTACCTTGGTATGTTCAGCTGTTCACGAGGAGACCTTCCATAGGACTCCTGGCTCCTGCTGGCCTGTTTTCTTGAATCTGCTCAGAGCCCTCTGCTGGCCTCCTGCCTTCTTTGGTCCCTGGGTAAGCAGGGACAGCAAATAGGAATGTGCAGGTGCTCATGGCCAGGCCTAGAAATGGATAGATGACTTTCAAAGAAATCATTGTTTCAAACCCCAGTCACTGGTGCCACCCTCACTGCAGGGGAGGCCAGGAAACATAGACTTCCCCTGTGCCCAGTAACAGGCAGCTGGTGGGCACCTAGCAATTGTCAGTCTTATGTAGTCTAAGGCAATAATAAGTGCCTGGTCAGAAACAGGACATGCTATAGAAAGGGCATTTGTGAAGTGGTGGGCACGCCTAAGGGACACATACCGAGTCGTGGCCCTGAGACACAGCCAGACACAGCTCCTAACCCAGTGCCCATCTCGTGTTTTTTGCACATACTTACCCACATCTCCTGTGAGCAAAAATGAGTGTGTGTACACACACACACACACACACACACACACACACGGTCTTCCAAGGACTCATGCTGACCCAGACAGAATCCCCACAACTCCTAATGCTTGGGATGCTGCGTTATTCCCAAGCGTCAGGAGTTGTGGGGATGCACTTCCAGCCCCTGTGTGTGTGCCTGAGACGGCAAAGAGCAGAAGGTGGAAGGCTGTGTCCTGGCTCAACTCTGCCCAAGTTGGGGAACAGTGAGTCTGTCGCCTGGGGAACCTTTCAAGAACAAATGTAACTTGACAGACACCCCAGCCTCTGATTGTCAGCTTCCTAAATGGTTTTGGAATTGAATCTCATTTTAAATCACTCTGGATAATAAGCAGTGATGACATACACTTCAGGCTTGAGGAAATATCTCAAAGTCTTGGTTAAGTTTTCTTACATAGGTTGCTAATAAAGTGGGTATAACAAAGAGAGCAGAGCTAAACTATATACTTTCTCAATTACAATTTTAAAACGGTACACCCCTCTCCTGCTTCTAGTGGCCACTGATATCACTTTGATGTGGATCTTCCCAGGCATTTTCAATGCACATATAAATATGGGTATGTACCCACCAAAAATATTACTGTCTTAGGGCGGCAGGTTTCTACAGAAATAATATACTTGTGAATTCTTCTGAAACTGGCTTTTTTCCCATGGCCATATTTAGAGAACTATCTGTTTGTATCAGCCATCTCTCAACCTCCCTCCCTCTTTTTTAACACAGAATTAGCACAGTATTTCATAGTATCATGTTCTACAGTTTATTTAACCTTCGTTGACAAAGATGTAATTGCTCCAATACTCTCCTTTACAAACACTGCTGAAGGGAACAACCTGTGCGGAAATTTTGTTAAACCACTAGTCCTCAAAGTGGGGATCCCTGGAACTCTTTCAGGGTTCTACAAGTTTAAAACTATTTTCGTAGGATGGGGGGCAAGGTGGCTGCAGTGTAAAAGGGGGGTTTGTGCCCTTTCTCCCAGCCATGGACTGGACTTACGGCTAAAATGCTGTGCGGTTGGCTTGGAAAAAGAAGGGAAGTGTAGCTAATTCGACATATTTTGTGTAAGGAGCACTGAAGAAACAAGGTAGAAACTGGTGAGAGAGGGGGAGTTGTGGAAAGGGGGAGCACCCCTGGAGCTTGAGTGAAATTGGGTGCAAAGTGTTCTCCTGTTGGAGCCCCGTGGACTGATCCATCCTGTGAAGTTGGCAGTAGGGATTTTTGGGCCACACTGAGGAGAGATGGGAGCGTGAGCAACGCAGGGATTCTCAGCTCCAGCTTTACTGAGATCAGTTGCCCAGAGAGACCGGAGTCCTGCCTGGGGCTGACTTTGCAACCCCTCCTGCTTGAATCTGTGGCACAAGGGTGCTGGGTCCTCACAGAGCAAGGGTGTTTGTTTGTTTACAGCATCCCCCAGGAAGGCCTAGTTGGAGTGAGGGACAAGGGAGAGCTGGGCTTTGTGACTGCACTGTGGGGAGGCTGATCCCAGCACCCTGTGAGGTCAGGCAGCCAAGTCAGGGGAAGGAGGGGTGGAGCTCGGCTCCCCCTGCTGTATTCTGGGAACACCGCCCCTAACTGGAAAGAGGTCAACTCTCTGAAGCCCTCAGTAATCCTGGCTGGTTGCAGTCAGTGTGGGTCAGGAAAACAGCTCATAACAGAACATTCTAAGAGTAAGACTCTCAGAGACTATTGCCTGGAACCAGGAGAAATGCTTAGCCCCCTCCTGGGGGCTGGGCCGGCAACATTCTCAACCAGAATCCCTTTTGATCAATCCACTGAGCCCAAGGCAGCTGAAACTTTTGCAGAAAAGGCGGCAGGCTATATTCAATCTGCACCTTAGGGGAAACTAGAGTTGGACAATGCGGTAGAGACTGAGGAGTTTGTCTTTGAAGCAAAGATTAATTATCCCTCACTGAGTGCCTGACAGTGTAATCTCTAAGCAGGTGGCCCACTAGCCCTAGCTATGCTAGCCTGGCTTCACTCAAAAGACTGTCTTCAGAAGACACTGGAGGAAGCCCAGGCAACCTCATGGGGGAGGCAGAGTAGCTAACAAGTAGAGGCTGTCCTCCGAGAGCCTCAGACCAACCACAGCTACCATAGGACACAAGAGCCAAACTTAGCTCCAGACATGAGCTAAGAAAAGAGAGCCACCCAGGAGGTCTGGAATCAGTATACAAAACAGCGAACCTCACACAACAGAATCTGTCTACATAATATTTACTTGGCCTTTTTTTCTTCTTCCTCTTTTTCAATATTTTCTTCTATATTGCTTTGGTATTATTATTGTTAATATTTTTTCTCTCTTGTTTCTTTCATACCTCTATTGGCTTTCTTAAATTTCTTTTTCTCTTCCATTCTTTTTTTTTTCACTTTAACTTTTTCTCTTTTCAGTTTACCTTTGCATAACTTCTTTCTTTCTTTCTTTCTCTTTTCCTTCCTTCCTTCCTTCCTTCCTTCCTTCCTTCCTTCCTTCCTTCCTTCCATCTTCTTGTCTTTTTTTAAATTGTTTTCCTTTCCTGAGTCTCTATTCTTATGTTTTGCTCTCTCTTATTTCTTTTCATAATATTTTTTTCTGCCACGTTTCTCTTCCAATAGTTTCATAATTTTTATTTTACTTTTAGTAATATTATCTTTTTTCTCTTCCTGTTTTATTATTCTATTTCTCTTTTCTTCTGTGGTTGTTTTTGCTGTTGTTATCAGGATCTTTTGTATGTTCCTGTTTGTTTGGTTTGGTTTGGTTTTGCCCTGTCAGCACTTTGCATGACACGGTTAATGCCCACTGATGCCTGGGTCTCATCAGCCTTTTATTGAGTCTCTGAGAAAACAACCATATCCTTAGGCAGGAAATTCAGACAATAAACAGGCAGCAAGAATTTACATGTAAGTAACAAGTAGGGGTTTGCTTTAACTAACAATGTTTCAACTTTAATGGGTGCATAGCTCTGTCCTTTCAAAGCAACCAAGGTTGGTGAAAACAATCAGTTTCCAGCAAAACACAAAATACTCAAAAACATTCAAACACACGGAGGCTAAATTACATCCTATTAAACAGTGAATGGGTTACAAATGAAATCAAGGAACAAATCAAAAACTTTCTGGAAGCAAAGGAAAATGAACACAAAACAACCCCAAATCTATGGGGCACAGTGAAATCAGTCCTGAGAGAGAATTTTATAGCATTACAGGCCTACTTTAAGAGCAAAAAACCCAAACTAACTCTAATCCTACAACTAACAAAAAACTCTAATCCTATAACTAAAAGAATTAAAAAGAGAATAACAAGAAAAACCAAGATTAAGTACAAGGAAGGAAATAATAAAGATCAGAGTGGAAATAAATGACATACGGAGTAAAAAATAATAAAAAGATCAATGAAACATAGAGCTGTTTGTTTTTTTTTTTTGAAAAGCTAAAAAATATTGATCAACCTTTAGCCAGATTCATCAAGAAACAAAGATAGAGGCCTATATTGCTATGAGTTTCCTTCTTAGGACTGTTTCCACTGTTTCCCATAGCCTTTGGGTGATTGTATTTTTATTTTCATTTATCTCGTTATTTTTAAATTTCTCCTAGATTTTGTTGTTAATCTAATTATTGTTTAGTAGCATTATTTAGCTTCCATGTGTTTGTGTGTATTTACATTTTCTCTTGTGATTTTCAGTTTTATACTATTATAGTCAGAGAAAATGGTTGGTATGATTTAAATCTTTCTAAATTTATTGAAATTTCTTTTGAAGCCTAACATGCTGTCTATCCTGGAAAATGTTCCATGTGCACTTAGAAAGAATGAATATTCTACTGCTTTGGGGTGAAATGTTCTAAAACTATAAATTAAATCCATCTGGACTAATGTGTCATTTAAGTTTGAAGTTCTATTGTTGATTTTCTGTTAGATTTATGCATTGATGACAATTGTGTTAGGTTCTACTACAGCTTTATTACTTTCTCTTTGTTTCTATCAATATTTGCTTTATATATCTAGGTGTCCTATGTTTGGGTGCATAAATGTTTACAAGGGTTATTGGCTCTTGTTGGATTGATCCCCTTATTAACGTTAAAAGTTTTTCTTTGTGTTTTATCATAACCTTTGTTTTCAATTATATTTTATCTGATATCAGTGTTGCTACCACCAGTTTTTTGTTTCTATTTGCATCAAATATCTTTTCCATCCCTTTCAGTTTGTGTGTGTGTTTCAATCTGGTGGGTGTCTTATAAACAGCATATGTGTGGATCTTATGTTTTTATCCATTTCACAATTATCTTTTTATTGGAACACTTAACCTGTTCCTGAAAGTGATTATTGATGGGTATGTAGTTATTGCCATTTTTATTCATATTTATGTTTTTTTCTTCTTATCCCTTTAGCATTTCTTGTAATTTTGGCTTGTAGTGATAAACTTCTTTAGCTTTTTCTTGTCTGAGAAGCTCTTTATCTCTCTAATTTTAAATGATAGTCTTTCTGGGTAGAGAAGTCTTGATTTTAGGTCTTTGCTCTTCATCACTTTGAATATTTTGTGCCAATCCCTTCTGGCCTGAATAACTTCTGTTGAGAAATCAGCTGACAGTCTTATGGGAGCTCCCTTGTGGGTAACTGTCTTTCTCTTGCTACTTTTAAAATTCTTTCTTTGTCCTTAACCTTTGCCATTTTAATTATGTGTCTTTGGGCTCATCTTGATTTGGACTCTCTGTGTTTGCTGGACTTGTAGTTCTATTTTCTTCAACAGGTTAGAAAAGTTTTTAGTCATTATTTGCTCAAATAGGTTCTCAATATTTTGCTCTCTTCTTCTGGAACCTCTATGATGCAAATGGTGTTACACTTGATGTTATCCCAGAGGCCCTTTAACCTATTTTCATTTCTTTTCCATTTTCTTTTTTTTTTAAGATATATTTTTATTGGTTTCAGAAAGTAAGGGAGGAGAGAGACATACAAGCATCAATGATGAGAACCATTGATTGGCTGCCTCCTGCATGCCCCATGCTGGGATCAAGCGAACTTGGGCACGTGCCCTGACTGGGAATTCTACCCTGACCTCCTGGTTTATAGGTTGCCACTCAGGCACTGAGCCATGCTTGGCTGGGCTCATTTTTCTTTTTGCTGTTCTGATTGAGAATTTTCTTCTATCTTGTCTTCCAAACAGCTGAATTAATCCTCTGCTTCATCTAATCTGCCTTTGATTTAATCTAATACATTCTTCATTTCAGTTGTTATATTCTTAATTTCTGACTAGCTTTTAAAAAGTTTCCATGTCCTGTTTGTGCTTACTATCTCTTTGTTGAAATTCTCATTACATTTCTTGAGTATCCTATAACCAGTATTTTGAACTGTCTGTCTGGTAGATTGCTTGCCTCCATTTTGTTTATTTTCTGGAGTTTTATCCTGTTCTTTTATTTTGGACACGTTTTGTATCTTTTCACTTTGGCTGTGCCTCTGTGTTTTAAGTAGCTCTAAACCTAAGATCAACATTAGCCCCAGCTCTAAACCTAACCTTAACTATAACACTAACACTAAACCTAACCCTAATTTTAACCCTAACCTTTAATCCTAACTTTAACCCTAACCTAGTCATAGCCCTAAACCTAACCCTAACCTTAAGGGTAAACCTAAACTTAGCCATAGCCCCAGATTTAAACCTATTCCTAGCAATAAACTTACCCCTAACTCTAGACCCCAACCTAAAATTAAATATAGCTCTAGACCTAGTTCTAAAACTGTAAACCTAGCCATAGATAGCCCTAGCCTTCACTCTAATTTTAACCCTAGCTATAACCCACCCCTAAACCTGTCCTTGCTCTGAGCCTAAAACCTAATCCTAATCCTAGACCTAGTTCTAGCTCTAACCCTAACACTAGCTCAACCATGATAGCCATATTCCTAAACTGTAAATCTAATCCCAAACCTAGATCTAAACCTATCCATATCCTTAGCCATAAACCTAACCCTAATGCTAGTGCTATGCCTACCACTAACTTTAAACCTAACCCTAGACCTAACACTATCTCTAGTCCTAACTACACTGAACCTAAACCAAAGCCTAACCTTAGCCCTTGCCAATGAACTAACCCTAGCTTTAGTCCTAAACTTAATCCTAAACCTAGTCCTAACCCTAAACATGGCCCTAACCCATAAACCAAGCCCTACCCTAATTCTAAACCTAGCTCTAACCCACATTTTAACTTAATTGGTTGTTTTAATTCCATTTCACATCTGCTAAAGCAAAAGTCCCATTGGTTCTGAAGCTATCATGGCCAGACTTGTTTCATAAGCTCTATCCCACAATGCTTGTACAGAGAAAGAGACCCTGCCTCTCTGTTTATGGAAACTAATAATAGAGCTGCACATACAGAGATAAGAAATAAGTAACCAGAGAAAGAGACAGTTGAAGAGATTTTTAGGATTAGACACAACTACAGACAGATTCACTCAATAGTCAAGTAGGGTTGAAGATACAGTGCTTTGTTTATATATTACATATATATTCAATTGGCAAATATCAGAATTTAAAAAATATTTACACACCTTGGAGAAATATGTATTAGAAATATGAGCATAAAATTAATGGGCCCATAATGTCTCATTCGAAGTATACTAGAAAAATATTTTGGTAAAACAGAAAATACCAAGTAAAGAAACCACTGACACTTAATCATTGCATGTAATACATTTTTTTTTTACAATTTATTCAAAGTATCTGCTCCCATATTACAAGGTATTTGTTTTTTTATTCTGCCTTTTTCTTTTTAAAAAAGGGAAAATAGATTTAAATAAATACAAAAAAGGAGACCAACACAGCAAGATTTTCTTCCTAGTATCCTATAATCATCACTAGGACTTGCTATGACCATTGTTGAGTATGACGTGGTAGCACAAAATGTGATGATTGGATGAGTCTGGCACTTCTACTTTTGTATATACACACTTTTGTGGAATAATCACTCAACCTGCATCTAGAATGCAAATTGAAGTTATTCTCTACAAGAAGTTTCCACTGCTTCCAATCTGGTATGGGTGCAGAAAGACGCTATAAACTTGGTTAGGCATTCTGACTTTCCCACTCAGTGTCTCAGGTAAATGAGGCATTGCAAATCTCTGAAAAATTGCTGCAAATACTCGGAAAAAAAGGCAAATAGAACCAATCATAGTTAAAAAGCCATTAAGAGTTTTTAAATATGATTTTATGAATTAAGTCACATTCAGCTTAAAAATCTAAGAGACATTCCCCCCCCTCAAATACAAACAAAAGAAATCGAAGAGAGACAATGAGGAGGCTCAGAGATAACTTGTAATTTCTTTATACAAAAAATATTTAAAATTATGGGCAATATGAAGTTCATTTATAAAAAAATAATAGAAGGGAAAGAGCAAAATTCAGACAATTTCCTGATTATTGACTTAGAATTTCTACTAATAGTACCTTTTTCTCCCATATTACTTATATTTTAAATGTTCTAAGGGAAAATCTGATGCAAAAATTTCAAGATGTTATAGACTTCACCTTTAAATCAATTTATCACATGCAGAGTTTAAGGTCCTATTTGACTATCTGTTCTAGGACTGAGGACTAGAATAACAAATCATGGTTCTGGATTAACATGTTCAAGATCTTCAGCATCTACTCCTGTCACCTAACTAACCTCAGTTTTCTCTCCTGAACTTCAGAACAACCAAAGAAACACGTGGAGTTCTTCTCAAGCTCTTCTTTTTGCCTTGTTTTGTTTATAGTGATAGGGTTTGCACAGGTAGCACAGTTGGTGGTAAGAGCAGTGAAGAAGTCATGTTTGCCATTTCAAAACTTTTCATTGTCATTCAGACTTTGGGTAAGGCATCTACTGTTCGGTGCTTTTAGTGCTTCCAGATGCCCTGCAGGGCTTGAAAACAATCATTTAGGCAATAAAGTGTTACATACAGAAGAGGGATAATAAAACACTTTTTGGGTATTCAGTTGATGGCTACACCTTTCTGCTTTGGTCTTGCTCCAACACCTGGTGTGTACTCCAAGATCATAATACTTTGCTGACACTATGGATTTGCATCTCAAATAAAAGACCTGTTTTAGGGGGTGAAAGGATTATGCCATTCTCCTCCTAAAATCCAGGTTCTGACCTCATTACTGCAAGCTCAGTAGAGCCTAACATTTTTTTCTAACTGAGGGGAGATTCTGGTAGTTCTGGAGGCTCATCTTCCTGGTGTTTCTCATTTGGAAATGCTTGTGCCTAGTCCTGTAGCAAGGGGGTTGAGAGGATTTCTTCTAGGATCCTCATAATTGTGTGTCCCAGTGTAGGCAGCCTGTAGAGTTGTCCCTTTCTCTGTCTTCACATTGACGTCTCATGTAGGCTCTGTAGCACCATTGCATGCAGTCTTGCAAAGGCAGTGCTGTTGTGTTAGTTGTGGGCTGGCTTCCCCAGACCTCCCTCCCCAACTCTGGCTATCAAGGGGAGCTATGAGTAAATTAGAAGCCCCTTCCAATGTCAGTTCTATTTATAAGTGATTCAAAAACTGTAAAATATATCTTTTCACTATATAGCCTGTACAATGATTGGCCTAATCAGTTTCTGGGGGAAAACAAACAATGAGAAAAGCTGTTGCTGCTACAAACGATTGTATGCTATGGAGGAAATAAAATTGAAGAATGTGATGGGAGCTGCTGAGAACTGTCAAAAGGTTGCTTTGGTCCAACTGAGGTGACAGGTGAGGCTTGGGATCAGGGCCTTGTGCCACAGCATTCAGGTTTCCACTTCTGCTCTGCTCTGAGCGCTGAGCTATTCAGTTCTGAAACCAGTTCTAGAAGAAAAACAGTAACACAAGAACATTAAAATAAAAGATTCCAGTTCTATACCCATTCCACATACTGCCAGACAGAGGAACATGTACGTAAAGCCTTATATCAGGAGTGTTTTATATATAGCTTTTACCTGGTCCTTTTTAACTGGAAGCAACTTAGGGCAACTGTGAACATGCGGCTAAGAGTGGATTCAACATTGATCCACTAGAACGACAGACAGCTACACACTCCCCATTACCTCTCATTCCCAGTTCTTTCCTTATCATTGATGTCTTAAATAGTATCCCCTTTATCCATTCTATGGAACATCAATGGAGATCTGCCCCCTTCTCTATCTTAAATACTCTAATTCAATACATAGGCACTCATCCAAACTTTTCCCCTTTCTGCTGATGGCTGATAAATTTTTATTTTTTTTAAATATATTTTATTGATTTTCTACAGAAAGAAAGGGAGAAGGACAGAGAGTTAGAAACATCAATGGGAGAGAAACATCGATCAGCTGCCTCCTGCATACCCCGCACTGGGGATGTGCCCGCAACCAAGGCACATGCCCTTGACCGGAACCAAACCCAGGACCCTTCGGTCCCCAGGCCGACGCTCTATCCACTAAGCCAAACCGGCCAGGACATGGCTGATAAATTTTTTAAAAAATCAACTTCTGTGGCTCAGATGCTTTTTCTTATTTGGAAGTGTGATGAAATGCATTCCTCTTTTTTATATGTTTACTTGAGTACCTAAAAGCCTTCGCACAGGGTGGAGACAGGGTTAGATATATTAGGATTAAATCTAGGGCTAAGGTTAGAGTTTAAGAATAGGATTAGATCTAGAGTTAGGTTTAGGATTAGCTTTAGATTTAGGGTTATGGTTAAGATTAAGGTTATGATTTGGTTTATGGTTAAGGCCAAGTCTAGGCTTAGGGCTAGGGTTAGCTTTTAGTTTAGGAATAGGTTTAGGGTTAGGGTTTGACTTAAGTTTAGCTACTGGTTTAGGGTTAGGTATAGGGTTAAATTTTGGTCTAGGGCTAGTGTCAGGGTTAGAGTTCGAGCTAGGTTTAGGGTTAAGTTTTGGCCTATGGATAGTTTTAGCACTAAAGCTAGAGCTAGGGTTAGGGTTAATGTTTGGTTTAGGGTTAGTGTTAGGGCTAGAGTTATTGTTAGGATTAGGCTAAGGGTTAGTGTTAGGTTAGAATTTAGACTTATAACTAGGTTAGGGTTATGTTTAGGGTTTAACTTTGTCTAGAGTTTGGTTTCTTTTTAGGGTTAGTGTTAAGGCATGAGTTAGGCTTAGGTTTAGATTTAGAGTTAGAATTGCAGTCAGTAGTTTTAAGGTTAGAGGTATTGTTATGGTGAGGCCTAGGATGAGGGGGTTAGGGTTAGGTGTAGGACTAGGACTAGGTCTAGGGTTAGGGTTAAGGTTATCATTTGGTTTAGAGTAGACTAAATCTAGGTTTAAGGTTAAGTTTAGGGTTAGGTTTAAAGCTAAGGTTATGGGAGAAACAAGATGGCGGCATAGGGTAGACACTGTAAATGCAGCCGTGAACAACTATTTCAGAAAAACCTCGAAAAGAACACACGGACACCACTTGCACCTACAGGAAGGCTAGCTGAGTAAAAATCCTACAACTAGAGAAGAGTCTGAGACTCAGAGGAGCGGCGGAAGCAAAGTACAGAGGTACGGAGGCGCGCACACGGGGCTCGGGGAAGGGCTGGCGCCGGGGGACGCGGTTCTTTTCCAAAATGGAGAGAGCCACAAGTCCCCAGCGGCTCTGAACTCCAGTTCCAAGCGAGTTTCTAAGGACCCAGACACCCAGAGAAGGGGGACTGACTGGCACCGGGAGGAAATTCAAAGCGGGTTTCTCTCAGCGTTGCTTGCAGCAATTACCGTGGGACACAGAGACCTGGTGTCTTTCAGCGCAGGGCTGAGAAGCGCCATAGCTATTTGCTCTGCCCTGCCCTGCAAGCTCCCCGAGGCCCCGCCCCTTCCAAGCTGCGTCAGAGCTAGGGCAGAGGCTTAATCAACGCCTTCTTAAAGATACAGGAGCCAGCCCCAACCCAGTGGCCAGAGTGGGACTAACCTAAACAAAACAGATCCACAAGGAACACACTCGGGGCAGATGCAGTGAGCATAAAAGCTCCACTGAAACAACTCTTGCCCCATAAGGGTGTCTCCAGCACAGAAATTCTCCCACTGTAGACACAGCTGACTCTCATAACCAAGTG
>PVJC01036267.1:0-17806 GCA_004026665.1 Murina feae | reverse complement strand
CCCTGCCACCTCTTTCCTGCTCCCCAATGCCCCGCAAAGGGCCTGGGAAGCCCACCAAGCAGGCCGCCGGCCCCTTGCCGCCTCTTACCCGCTTCCCGGTGCCCTCCAACCCTGCCACCTGTTTCCCATCACGGGTCCTGGGCCCTGCGCTGTCCCGCCCTGCAGCTGCTCTGTGCACTCGGGAGGTCCCTCAGCCCGGCCTGTGCCCTCTCGCAGTCTGGGACCCCCTCGGGGGATGTCCACCTGCTTGCATGCCTGACCAGCCTGGGTGAGGGGCTTTAAGGCTGCCCACAGCTCCCATTGACCCAACGTCCCAGCAAGGCTGGCTGGACGCAGGTTTCTGTGATTTATCTCCTATAATTGATGCTGTTCCTTGAAGGCCTGGGGTTATCTTCTATAATTGATACACTGTTCCTTTAAGACCTGGGGTTATCTTCTATAATTGATACACTGTTCCTTTAAGGTGGCCTTCTAACTACTAACGAAGCCTCCTCTGCTTCACCTCGCAGCATCTATAATGAAACAATTGTTACTTTTACTGGTGAGGCCCGGGCTGCTGTGTCCTTCAGCTCCCGAGGATTCTATGATTGTTATATTGTTTCAAATGTTTCAAATCTGTGTTTCGCTAGAGGCAGTTTAAGTGGAGAGGCCGCAGCTTCACTTTCGCTCCTGCCGCAATGGAAACAGCCGTTTACTCAGGTCCGTGAGTGGCGGCCGCCATGTTGGCTGGGCTAATTTGCATACAGCCGCTCTGATTGGCTGGTGGGCGTGGCTTACCCTGTCTCGGAGAAACGGTTAATTTTAATATTTTGCTTTTATTAGTTTAGATATATATATATATCAGTAACGAATTCACATGTGGTAGGGTGCAGCAAGGAGCAAATTTCAGCTCCCCAAACATTTTCCAAAATGGCTCCTTTACCATTTGCTCATTTATAGCACACAGCTGGCCTGGCACTCAGGACGTCCTCCTTCTGCCCATTTTCGGAACACACCAGCTCTCTCTCCCCTGGGACTCAGCTCCTTCCCAGTCACATCTGTCATTGACTTGATATGCTCTTCTTGCTTTCTCGTCCTTTCTCTTCTCACTGCTCCATCTCTTTCTTTGTCCTCTTTATCCCTCTCCATCTCCCTCCAGGCATCTTTCTTCTGGGGTTATGGCAGCCACTTAAACATCCTGGGTGCTCAAACTTGGTTTGCCTGGCAGGGAGTCACAGAGTCTGCTGCTGCCTGCGAGAAAGGAGCCCTGAAGAAAGTGTACAAACCTGATCTGGAAAAAAAGCATTTCTTTCAGTTAAAGTTAAAAGTCTATTCCTTAGGCTGTGCTGCGTGGGATGTATTGTTAACGCCTATCAAAGGGGCTCCTACCTCAGGAATCACTGGGAACTTTCAAACATGATTGACGGCTGGTCTAAAGAACATCCACAGTGTGATAAGCCGCAGAGAGGGAATGTGCTGAGCCCGTTCGGGATGGCCTGGCTGCGCCTTTCAAATTCCTTTCATGGCCATCGGTGACTGTGCGCACTGCAGGGTGAAGGAGCCAGGACTTTGTGGAATATTCTTAACTGCTGATCTGTAATCCACGCAGCCTGAGGATAAAGATTTGAAGAAATGGAGACACAAGAACTGATTTTTTTTTTCTTTTTGAAAGACAACTTGGAAATAAAAAAGAGTAAGAACAGTAGGATTTATGTTAACCCATTGGGAGTGCTCTGGAAACCTCTTTGATGAAGGATGGAGATTGCTTTGAAGGAGGCTTTATTGAAGCAGAAAGTAAGCCTGGTGCCCAGGGACTTGAGGTTGACTGGGTCACTTATCGGTCTTCCTGACTTTGAGTTTCCTTTTTCTTGCAAATTCTGCATGCTACCACACGCCTCAATGCTGCTCTACAAAAACATTCTCCTCCTGAAGAAAAGGCTTGTATTTGGCCTTGGAAAATACTAGAAACTTGACTGGTGGGGCATATGGTAAAAAGACAAGAACCCCGCCAAGAGAGCACACACACACAAACACACCCCAATACAACATGTAAAAAAGCTTCACCATTACACACATCTGTTCTTACTATGAGTTTGGATTTTAAATACAACACTACAGGGAAACCAAGTGGTCAGCAGTGAATCGTGGTGGATAAATAGGGCTTCGGGTGTAAGAAGTAAAGATGGTCTTAAGCTAGAAAGGAGAGAACAAAAAATAGAGGGGTTCAAACTATCAAAGAATATGCCTAGAACTGGTGTTACAAAAGCTTCCCTTAAACACGTGAAACTACCAGTTTAGAGATCATGGAAGAAAGATCCTTCAGAGAAAATGATCTTTTTTTAAAAATAAACAAGTGCCAATGGGCGACATAATGACTAGAAAACACACACTGCTAATGATCAAGGAAAAGCTGAAACTCGGGATTGTCCTTTCTAACAACAACCCGTCCACTAAAGCTGTGCTCAGGGTGTCGTTATAATTATTCTTTCCTAACCTTCTCTGCTGTCACCATAAAGTAATGAGGCTGACTTTTTTTCTGATTGCCTAAAACTCTTCTTTTAGGTAAAATTGGCATATAAATATCAGTTTCACATGTGCAATATATTTCTATACACTACCAGTGATCACAGTAAGTCTAGTAACCATCTGTCACCACACAACTGACCTCTTTCATCCACTTTACCCACCCCTAATCCCCTCCCCCTATGTTCTGTTTATCTATGAGTATTATTTTGTTTTGTCAGTTTGTTCCCTTTGTTTTCTAGAGTCAACATATACGTGAAATCATATGGTATTTGGTGTTAGTACAATACTCTCAAGGTCCATTAAGTAAGGGAAGCCCTTAAGGCACAACAGGGGCCAGAGTCAGAAAATTGGCACAGGTGACTTTAGACTTGAGGATGAGACATCAAAGTCCAAGGAAAGCACTCAAAAATAATTTGAGCCCTGGCCAGTGTGGCTCAGTTGGTTGGGCATCATCCTATGCACCAAAAGGCTACTGGTTTGATTCCAGGTCTGGGCACATGCCTGGGTTGCAGGCCCGATTCCTAGTGGGGATCCCCAGCAGGGAGTGCAGCCAATCAATGTTCTACTATTACATCAATGTTTTTCCATTTCCCTCTCCCTTCCTCTCTTGCTGAAAATTAAAATATTGTTTAAAGAGCTTTGAGCTCTAACTGGTTTGGCTCAGTGGATAGAGCATCAGCCTGCGGACTGAGGGGTCCCAGGTTTGATTCCGATCAAGGGCATGTACCTTAGTCGCATACCCCACAACTAGTCCCCAGTTGTGGGGTGTGCAAGAGGCAGCTGATTGATGTTTCTCTCTCATCGATGTTTCTAACTCTCTACCTCTCTCCCTTTCTTTCCCTCTCCCTTCCTCTCTGAAAAAAAAAACCTCAATAAAATATTTTTTTTAAAAAAAGAGCTTTGGATCCTTCTAATCTCCCTTAAAAATAACAGTAATAATGATAATTTGAAGAAGGTTTGTATCTCTACCATAACTGGCCAATTTCTCTGATAAGCCAGGTGATGCCTTCAGTTCAGCATTAGCACATCAAAGGAACAGGATGAAGTAACATTTGTGGAGCTCCTGTATTGTGCTGGAGACTTCACATCACCATGAGCCACTGTGAGAGGAACCATTAACCCCAGTTCTGTACAAGCACCAACCCAATACTCAGAAGCACCATGATTCACTGACAGTCACAGAGCTTGCAGATGGTGGGTATGAGATTCAAAACTGTTCTCTCTGGTATCTGAAGCCAGGAACTCTTCACATCCCTAAGCTGAGCTCAAATGACATCTAACAAGGTGTCTTGCTGTTGTTTTCTACGTCATGCAATCTAGACCATGAAAATCCAATTTTACAAAATAAAGTTAACAGGATAGCATGACAATAATTAGAAAGAAGCTATTTTAAAAGTAATTTGCCATTGAGTTCCTTTAATAAGGAGCTCACCTGCAATATCTTTAAAAATGAGAAGAATTCATCCCTTGCATAAAGTATGGTGTGTTTGCATAGGCACGGGGTCACATTTTTATGTTGCATCACAACTTTCCTGCCTTGTCTACTCATCCTGTCCCCTACAGACACAACTATGCAATAGTAACAAGCCTTCACCTAGGGCTGGCCTCAGGGGAACCACAGAACAGAGCATTAAATCAGGCGACAACAACTGATGAGTATGAACTTGATAATGATAGACAGGCTAGTTCTCCTCCACTCCACCCTTCCCTCTGCACTATTGTCCTGACTCACCTTCCCCAGCCTCCCATTGGAAAGCTAGACAGCACCCATCCATCAGTGTGAGGAACTTATTAAATACAACATAAACGCTATACTCCATGGGGCCAGGATTGGGCTCCAAACAAAACCTAATGTGTGAACAGCTCTTAAAGGCCCTTGGTTGCCATTCTGTCACTCTCATCACCAGCCTAGTTCAGAAGCCCCATAACTTGTCCTCTCCACAGGGACTTGGCTAGAAAGCAAGCTGTTAGAGTAGCAGATAACAACCTCCCCTGAAAGAACCTAGTGAGGCATTTCGAAAATAGAGTCTGCAGCAAATGTGGTCACAGGAATCACACAGCAACCTCTCAGGACTCATTTCCTTCCGCACTGCCCTAATGACGCTGCTTATGGTCCAAATGATGAAGGACACTTCTCCCACACACCCTAAGGCCTTCGATGCCCCAGTATTTTCTCTGCATCTGAAGCAGGGAAACAGAAAGGATGACAATGCCAAATAATGTTCTCCTGGTTAACAGGGAGAATTCGAGATCACCTAAAGAGGCTCCGTCTATTGCAGACTCTTCAGGCAGTAATGAGACCTGAGAGATTGATTCGCCTTCAGGAAAAGCCTTTCCTAAACTACCCCAGATGAGACTCTAGTCTATTTTAAAGACCTCTTAAGAAAGGAGGTTCTTAACTCTTCCCTTCTGTACAGAAATACCGAGACAAATGGGAAGGCAATTCAAATCAGCATATATGTGAATCAACATAATTGGCCAAACAAAATTGAATTCCGCGGTACCGGGTTGATCATTTATAATGAATGTACTTTTCTATCTGTTCACTATTTATAGGATCTGAACTAAGGAAAGCCAACCAAATCATTTCCTTGATCAAATTTCACTATGGCTTTCTATAATCGGATGAATCTCACGTAAAGGAGATTGAAGAGAGAGACCCTCTGTTCACATGCCAGGCATGCTTTCGCTTCAGGCTCTGCACTTACTGTTCCCAGAGAGCTTATGGCTTATTCATTCCTTCCCCTCCTTCAGGTCTATATGCAAATGACCCTTTCTCACTGAGACCTTCCATTACTATGGCATTTAAACTGAAACAACACACACACACACACACACACACACACACACACACACACACACACACCCTGTACTCCTTTTACACTTTTTCTCTATAGTAATACATATAGTAATAAAACATACCATATAAGGTACTTTTTTAAAAATCATCTATCTTTCCCTACCAGAATGTAAGCTCCATAAGGGAAAATATATTTTGTTCTGTTCTGCTGTTTTGTATCCTTAGTTATTAAAACAGAGTCTAGTACACAGTAGGTACTCATTATATGATTGATGAGAGAATTGAATGAGAATACAGCTTCCCACAAAATTTAGGGTCTTATTTAAGCTAACCAATACTTTTCTAAAACAGCTCATGGACTGATGAATATGCAATAGCTATTCCTAGTTACTAGGATCTTAACTCTACTTCTCCTTAAGAGTTTGGAATAGGGAGTTTTCAACTGTGATCTCTTACAAAGCAGAGCTTTGGCACTGCTGTGAGATTGCCTTCTTCTCCCACCGTCCCAACCCCTGCCACAGAACCATGAAAGGGACGACCAAAAATCAGGCTTCTGGCTCCCTGACTCCTTCCTCAACCACGCCAGCTCTTCTATTATCTATCTTGTGCATTGGGGTTGTTACCGAGAGAAAATTATCCCATTGCTAGAAGCATTGTTAGAAAGGCTCTGGCCTAGACTGTAAGACAGAAAAGCATGAGTGTCATGGAAACACAAGCTTCACTCGTTCACTGAATATTTATAGAGCACCACTGCATGCCCAGGTTTGTGCTGGGCACTGGAAATACATAGACAAACAGAACATACTCAAGTTCACATTTAACCAAGTTCACATAACAAATGATTACAATATCCTTGGAAATTTTAAGAAATCAAGGAGCACTGAGGACAGATGTCAGAGATGTATCCTCCAAGAGGCGTCCGCTGAGTCTTAAGGATAGTTGTTAGGCAGATGAAGCGTAAGACTGAACTTCACTTTGTGACTTTAAATAAGATCTTAACCTCCTTAGGCCTCAGTTTCCCCAATTATAAATAAGAGGCTTGTAAGTTAGCCAATAGGTAAAGTCCCTCCCAAATGTAAAACTGTGTATCCAAGTTTTCCTATTCACTCTACAACCAGATAACAGAAACCGGTAGTTTCAAATAATATTGCTGAAGATGAAATGTTTGGCCATTTCATTTGAACATTAATAATGTATTTGGCACAGCACGATGATCAGTAAGTCCCAAGAAGAGTCGTTTAAATTAATTGATGTTTTCTTCCATATATGAGAGATTTTTATTGCACTGTCCAGATTCAATTCCAGTAATTCCATTATAACTATGCTCAATACCAGATATGATGTAATCTTAAAATAAGATGTGGAATTACAAGATTCATTGTTCATTATTAACATCAAATTTGTTTTTACACTGGAGTCATTCTTTCACATTTAACACACTAAGCAAAGAAGCAGAACTCTGTAAGTCTGTTAAATTTTAAACTAGAAAAATTCAAAACATTTTAATTCTTTGTGCTTTCAAATCATAACTAACTTGTCAGCCAGGAATTTGTTCACTGTCATCAGCTACCAAACTGTTGAAAGTTAACAGGTTAACTTGGTAAGGGGAATACCAAAGTATATGTGCTTGAAGGATGTCTGTGTTGGGCTTTGGATGTGATAAATCTCATTACTCTTACGGTGCCTGAGAACTTGGTCTCCACCCAGGAGCATTAAAGAAAATGACTTAGCACCAAAGGAATCAAGTTAATAGCAATATTTCTAAGCACAAATATTGGGGTGTTTTTTCAAGAGGAAGCAAGTGGAAAACAAAAGAATATAAAAAGAGACATTTTTAAAATACGAACTGAACGAACATTTAAGATCTTGCTTCCCAGCATTGTCATCAATTTGGCTCAAATTTTTATAAAAATTCTTCCTAAAAAATATGAAATGTGCCCTGGTCAGTTTGGCTCAATGTTATGGCTGGACCTCAGACTGAAGAGTTGTGGGTTTTATTCTCAGTCGAGGGCACATACCTCAGTTGCAGGCTCGATCTCCAGTCCCAGTTGGTGCACATGCAGGAGGCAACTAATCAAGGTGTCTCTCTCACATTGATGTTTCCCTCTCTCTCTCTCTCTTCCCCTCCCTCCCTCCACTCTTTCTAAAAAAAAATCAATGGAAAAATATCCTCCAATGAAGATTAAAAAGAAAATAAACATGAAATGTGTTCTGGATTTAACATCTGTAGTTTGGCTGTGAATAGATCTCTTTAGCTCTTTGACACTATTACCTCAGGCAATACTATCTATTAGAGATGATCCAAATTCCCATCAACTGATGAATGGGTAAATAAAGTGTGGTATATCCATATAAGGGAAGATTATTTAGCATTAATAAATTATAAATTACTAATCCATGCTACAATACAAATGAATCTTGAAAACAACATACTAAGTGAAAGAAGCCAGTCACAAAAGACCACATATTGAATAGTTCCATTTATAGGAAATGTCCAGAAAAGGCAAATCTATAGAGGCAGAAAATAGATTAATGCCTGCCTGACGTTGGTGGATGGAGGGATGGCAAAGTGACTGCTAATGGATATGGGATTTTTGGAAGGATAAAGAAAATATTCTAAATAAGCCAGTCAATGAAAGAAAAATACCACATGATCTCACTTATTTATGGATAATAAAGACCACTATAAATTGATAAACATAAACAAATACAGAGGCAGAACAGCATTGAACAGACTGTCAACCTACAGCTGGAAGGCTGGGGAGGGTTGAGGGGGAGTTAAGAGATCAACTGAATGACTTGCATGCATGCATATGAGCATAATCAATGGACACAAGACAGTGGGGGGGGGTAGGGGAGGAGGGGAGAAGGTGAGGGGGGAAATGGAGACCTATATATCACTCGTTGTAATACTTTAAGCAATAAAACAAAATTTAAAAAAATAATAAAATAACAAAATATTCTGAAATTGATTGTGGTGACTATTTCACAACTCCAAGAATATACTAAAAACCATTGAACTGAACACTTCAAACAGGAGAACTGGATAATATTTGAATTATATCTCGATAAAGCGGTTATTAACAATAGTATCTATCAGGTTTGTTGTGAAGTTTAAACAATATTAGACATAGGAAAGCACTTCGTTAATTCAGAACATCCTATATAATATTAGCCATTTAAATTACCTTTAAATTTTCTTTGATAAGAATGTTTTGATGCCACTCTGTCAATCTAATTATCTAATCTAATAAAAGAGTAATATGCAAATTGGTGTCACTCCTTACACCTAAGCCATGCCCACCAGCCAATCAGATTGGCTATATGCAAATTAACCCAGCCAAGATGGTGGCCGGCAGCCATGGAGCTGGAGCAAACAGGAGGCTTGCCCTGGCGATGGAGGAAGCTAAGGTTCTTGTCTGCCTAGGCCAGCTGTGGCCTCTGCTCAAGGAAACAAAGTTTCAATTATAGAAGATAAATAAACCCCAGATACCTGCTTCCAGCCTTGGGTTCAAGGAAGCGCTGGGAGCCTGGGTTGTTAGGGGCAACCCAACCTGGGCTCCAGTTAAAGCAACAAAGTTTCAACTTTAGAAGTTAAATAAATCCCAGATACCAGCTTCCAGCCAGCTTCGCTGCAAACAGCCATCAGCCACTCACCCAGGCTGGCCACATACCCCAGCAGGAACCCCCTTCCTGAAGGGGCTGTGGCCTGCCTGCAAACAACCATCAGCCTATCATCCAGGCTGACCAGGCACCCCAGTAGGTACCCCATCCCTGAAGGGACAGTGGCCAGCCTGAAAATAGCCCTCAGCCCCTCACCCAGGCTGGCTAGGCACCCCAGGGGTGGACACCCACCTTGAAGGGTCTGTGGCCAGCCTGCAAACAGCCATCAGCCACTCACCCAGGCTGGCCAGGCATCCCCAGCAGGACCCCTGATCAGGGACACCCTTCAGGGCAAACCAGCCAGCCCCCACCCATGCACCAGGCCTCTATCCTATATAATAAAAGGGTAATATGCAAATTGACCCTAATAGCAGAACCACTGGGAATGACTGGTCACTATGACACACACTGACCACCAGGGGGCAGATGCTCAATGCAGGAGCTGCCCCCTGGTGGTCAGTGCACTCCCACAGAGGGAGCTCTGCTCAGCCATAAGCCAGGCTGACAGCTGCCAACACAGCAGTGGTGGTGGAAGCCTCTCCCACCTCCTCAGCAGTGCTAAGGATATCCAGCTGCAGCTTAGGCCTGCTTCCCACTGGCAAGTGGACATCCCCCGAGGGTCCCCAGGCTGCAGAGGGATGTCTGGCTGCCAGTTTAGGCCTGATCTCCCAGGGAGCAGGCCTAAGCCAGCAGGTGGACATCTCCCAAGGGCTCCCAGATTGCTGGAGGGCACAGGCCGGGCTGAGGGACCTCCCCCCTGCCCGAGTACACAAATTTTTGTGCACCGGGCCTCTAGTATCTAAAATAAACTTAAAACTATCAAAAATAGTAACTATCTACCAAATGTTTTTAAATTAGCATGTGTAGCAAATCTGGACGCGGGCAGAGTGGACAGCCAGGAGTCAGTCTGTCTCATGAAGACTTTGTATGCCATCGCTAAAAACAGGCAGCAGTCACTTTAGGCCAGTGACTCAACCTTCCTAATGCTCTGACCCTTTAATACAGTTCCTCATGTTGTGGTGACCCCCAACCATAAAATTATTTTCATAAAATTATTTACTTCATAACTGTAATTTGGCTACTGTTATGAATTGTAATGTAAATATCTGATATGCAGGATGTATTTAGGCAACCCTGTGAAAGGGTCATTCGACCCCCAAAGGGGTCGCGACCCACAGATTGAGAACAGCTGTTCTAGGCCTTGTCAAACTTCCAATTGTCTCACTACTTGATATCTTACTCCAAACACATGCCAATAAAGCAGACAAGGATGAATGTGCTGGAAGGTGTTCTGGGCCTAGGAAATCTACTTCAAATACAGGGGGACCAGGGGTACATAAGGCAGAAAAGTTGGAGAGAGTTTTCTACATGACATGTTGATTCCAGTTCTGAAACCCACTTTGTATTTGGATGCATCTTGGTAAGCACAGCTTTCTCTTGTTTTACTTAACAACTTCTGTTAAAATTTTAGTGACAGATGAGAAAGCCAGTCAATGAAGATTGCCAAATGTCTAATTAGATGATGTTAAAAATCGAAGGAGGGAAATCCAAGTGCTAAATATAATAAGCTCAGGCATAAAGTCATTGAGGAAAACAGGAAATGGCATTTCACTTAGTTAAAATGAGGTTCAGGTATTAGGTATTTTCTTCCACTCTCCGGTCATGAAGTCCATTAGGACAAGTTATAGACTAACTGAGTGTCAGCTTTGCATTGATTTCACATCTGATCAAGCTAAGATCCAGAATCACTGTGAACTCACTGTGACTAGAGAGAAAAGGGGAAGTAAATCTGTCTTTCTAAAATTAGAGCAAGTAAAAACACTAAAAGAAAACAAATAAATTTGATTACCTGAAAATTTTAAGCTACTTATAAACAAAAGACACCTATACAACATTCAAAGACAAAAAAACAGATTACAGAAGAGATCTGAAACAAATATGGGAGACAAAAGGTTTGTGTCCAGAATATAGGAAGAACTTCTAAAGTTAATAAGAAAAAGGCAGTTCAATCGGAAAGTAAACAAAGAATATAATAGGCAATTCATTAAAGAGGAGCTACAAATGGCTGAGAAACATATACAGTAAGTTCACCCTCAAGAATAACCAGGGAAATGCAAATTAAATCACTAATTATATTTTGACCAATCGGAGAGGAAGAATGTTAACAATGAACATTTGAAAATACCATGCGTTGGCAAGGTTTTCTAGAGAGATGGATCTATTCACCTGCAGCAGCTGTGTAAATTAGAACATTCACTTTGCATTGCCTGTTAAAATAAAAAATGTTTATATCCATGAAACAGCTTTTATACGTCTACATAGCTCATCATTAAAAATAATAATAACACTCTAGTATATGCAAAGATGTCCATTGCAATAAAAACCTTGGGCTTTCTTTTTAAACATTGTAAATAAGAGCTAGAATATTATTTAGTAGTTAAAATGAATAAAATGGAGTATGATTGTGAGTGTGAGGTCAAGGCAATCTGTATATTACATGGGAAGGATAACCCACTAGCTATAGATAGTTTTATTTCAAAGTAATTTGTATAAAATATAATATAATGTTTTTCATGTTACAAAACAATACTATACATTGCATATAACTACACATATGTAGTATGTATTTAGTGCAAAAGAACAAACATCTGGACGAATATAAAACAAAGTCACCAAAGGGAGTGTCAATAACAAGAAAGAGGGCAAGATTTAGACAACAGTTGAAAGAACTTTGGCTCTATCTGTAATAAAAGGCTAATATGCAAATTGTCCCCTCAACCTGGAGTTCAACTGGGAGTTCAACCAGGGGGCAGGGCCAGCCCACCAACTATCTGCAGCCCCTCCCCCTGGCTGGCCCAGCCTAATCAGCCCCGATTGGGGCGGGCCAGCTGGATACCACCCATGCATGAATTCATGCACCAGGCCTCTAGTGTTTTAATAAAAAAGAAGAAAAGAAAATATGATCATGTGTTGCTTATGTATTTTTTTTTTAAGTACATGCTTAGAAAAAAGCCTAAAAAGAAATCTATCAAATGTTCAGGTGATTTGCTTGATGGTGGATATATTAGAGATTGGTATTTTCATAAACATGGGGAGCAGTGAGTATGGGCAGTTGTGGGCACATTTGAAGGTGTGTTTTCCAAATTCCTCAAGTTAAAAAAAAAAAAAGGTAGTGGAAATGTGGCCACTGTAGGCCTGGCGAGTGTGACTCAGTGTTTGAGCACTGACCTATGAACCAGGACTTCACATTTGATTCTGGTCAGTCAGGACACATGTCCAGGTTGTGGGCTTGATCCCCAGTGAGGGACGTGCAGGCAGCAGCCGATCAATGATTCACTCATCATCATTGATGTTTCTATCTCTCTCTCCCTCTCCTTTCCTCTCTGAAATCAATAAAATATATATATTTTTTAAAAGAAATGTGACCACTATACTTTAACATTCAGTCATATAATGACAAGCCCAACCAGCTTGTAAGAGTGGCCAGATTTCAATGAGATCAAGGCACCCTGTATCTTACATGGGAGGATAACCCGTTAACTAATTCATTAGATTAAACATTAGATTAAATTTTTTATTAAGCTTTAAGCCTTCACCTTGGAAATCAGAGAGCAGACCTTTGAAGAAATGAGTAGAATTTTGTGATTAAATATTACTACATAATTTGTCCTAAACACTTTTCCTTTTTAAAATGTCAAGATAATTATATGTTAAATATTACCTAATAAGCCCTAGAAATTCAGGTTTTAATTATAGAAACTTAGGAAACGTGAGCTTCTAGCCTCACATCATTTAACTCTGGCCCCATGGAATTTGCAGGTTGCACCAGAATCCTTCATTACCTGGTTACACACTAGTGAACAATATGACATTTTGCTTGGAAATGATATAGGATAATATGATGGAAAATAACTGCACTTTTTCTATTGTGCTTCTCCTGTAAGGCTATAAATAAGTTGAATTGTGCTCCCTTGATTTATGTTTATGACTATTATTATGATGATTTATTTTGGGTTGAGTGCTGACAGTGTGCTGAGTGCTGTACCAGACTCATAAGAAGAAATGGTTATGCCCCAGAGGCTTACATACCAAGACAAACAATTCAGACATAAAATACACCAGCTAAGAGATGCTTAATCTCAGCAGTGCAATGCTTTTGGGGTTTATATGTAGGTGGAGAAAATTCCCTCCTCCTGAGGGAGGAAGGTTAATGCTCCTTGAAAGGCTTTGAGGGCCACTTTTCAGTAGAGATTTCATACAGGGGCAACGAAACATCAAGGTGCACGCTCTTGAGCACAGTAGAGGGGATGTTCAATTGAGTGTTCCCCAGCAAACAAACAGTTTTAGATACAGAGTTAGGTATTACAGATGTAAGATTGCCCTTCAAGGGCTTTGGTCTAGTGGGCATACTCAACTACCATATTCCAGGTAAGTTCAATGTCCTACTTTTATACTATAACTATTTTTAATGTTCTAGAATACTATTGGTTATGGGCATCTAATTATGTAGACCAGTATTTCAATATGTATATTTTAAAGAGTACAAGACTTGGAGGTTGTTTTTAGGTCTGACAGAATTTTTTTTTTAATCTGTAGACAAATAAACGTGAGAAATGCTGTTAAACAAAGACAAATAAGTATCTCTGTTGCAAGAATCTTCAGTCATCAGCCAAGCCATGAAAATTGTGAATTTCTGAGTTTGATTGCAAAATAATGTTTGGTAAACTTCCCAGATGTGTGAAAACTTCCCAGATGTGTGAAAAGTGAACTGAAAGGAACAGATACATAGGCTGGGCAAAGTTCACAGAGCTACACAGAGCACTTCAAAGGTCTAGTACTCCAGGAAATACACATTGGAAAACTCCAAGGTTGCTGGAAGACAGAACAAAGGGGAGAAGGAATTAAACTTTCAGTATGTTTTAACCTTGTGGTGGTCAGAGTCCTTTGTTTTCTGATTCCAGTGCTCAAAAGCATAATGTGCCTCAATGTCTCTTCCAGCTGAGCCAAGCGAGGCACAATCCTTCTCACCACCTTTCCAGCATGGTTGGAAGGATAATGAGGGCAGGATGAAGCTACACATATGTGGTAGACAGCCTCCAAGGTGATTCTCAAATGATCCCTGCCTCCTGGTATTCCTGCCCTTGAGCAGTGTCCTCCCACAGTAAGCAGGGCTAACTTGTGTAACCAATAGGATCTTGTGGAAATAAGAGAGTGTTACTTCCAAGGCTAGATCATAAAAGACACTGTTTTGGATCTCCTACTCTGAGGAAATCCAGCTGCCATATTGTAAGAACACTCAAGCAGCCCTTTGGAACCTATGAGATGAAGAATGTCCTTCTGCTATAGCCACATCAGTGAGTCCTCTTAGAAACACCATATCAGGCCTTCAGATAACCCAAATCTCAGCCAATATCTTGAGTACAACCTCATGAGAAACCCTGACCCAGTACCACCCAGACAAACTGCTCCCAAATTCCTGACCCACAAAAACTATGTGAGATAATAGATGTTTGTTGCTTTAATCAACTTAAGTTTGGGGGTAATTTGTTACATAGCAATAGATAACTAATACAACATTCTAAATTTTTCAAAATTTCAAATATTCTGTCCTGCTGTTCATCCATGGGTATGAGATATGACACTACCCAGTCCATTGAAAACATCTATTTCCTAGATGGGGCAGGCTAACTTCACAATAAACTGATAAAATCACACAGGACAATCAAGTCCCTTTTGGAAATCAGGCCTACTGACCAGGTTAACTGAAAGTCAGAAAATGGCCCCTACCCTGGAGGTTGACAATGGTATTGTTTAAATTCCACTATGGGGTAAAGCAGAACAATCAGTCTCTTACACTACCTGAGTTGATAGGGTAGAGGGGAATCCGGCTTCCCCCTGTACAACATTAGAAAAGAAGGAATTAAATAGTGTCCAAGGATGAGGGCCAGATTGCTAACAAGAGACACAGTACTAAGCTGTGTTAAGATGTGAAAATCTGGGCAAAGGGGCCTACAACTAAGGTGACAAGAACTGAGCAGTATGGATCCAGAAGGTCATGCCCTAGAGTGTCAGTAGGAGCCCTGTGGAAGGGAGCTATGAAGGATGCTGAGCAACTTTGGAAAGAGGGTGACCCAACTCAGATGTGTGAAAACTTCCCAAACCGGACAGGAGAAGCAGACTGAACTGGAAGGAATAGATATGCAGTCTGGGCGAGGTTCACAGAGCTACATGGGAGCAGCATGCTCAAAAGAGGCTGTGAGCTGTGACAGTGTGCATGTCAGTGGGAAACAGAGCTTTAGGATGGGGTCCTATCTGAGCTAAGACCTTGGGGTCATACCCAAAAACAAGTGAAAGGAGCAAGAAAGATAGAGAGGGGAGAGAGGACAAAGACATAGAGAAATATGTGGACTTCTTTGTCATGGTAGCCACTGTTCCTGATAAGGAAGTTTGAGAAACCTTGCCAGGCTGTCTAGCTGAGTGTGAGTGTCAGGGTAGAGAACCTCAGGAAAACCACCCAGGGCCACAGGGTCACAAGTGCCTCTGACACATAAGCGGGTTGCTTGAGGGTGTTATCAGCAACACCGGCAACCTTGTAAGGAATTCGGCACAAATAAGTGGAATTATTCTCTCCCATTGCACAACTCCAGAAATAGTCCATGACCAATGATCCATTATAGCCGCCGGTAGAAATAAATTCACTTGACACTTTGCAACAGGCTCAATACACAGTCTTGCCTACAGAAAGGCACTAGCAGTAATCAGTATTCCTCTCTGGCCTCAGATCTGGTAGATAATTACAATTAAGCTTCAATGGATTAGCTGCCAGCGGGACAGTAGATCGTGAGCAGTATTTTACATCACTACCTTTTCAGTGAATTTGGGCATGGGGTTTTTTTTCCTTCTCTATGGGAAAAAAAAAAAGTTATTTTCAATTAATTCAGGAGACCATCAGAATTACTGAAAATTGTACTGTTCCCGACAGTAGAATGAAGGAGGTGCAGTGACTCTCTCCATTGTGTTAGAAATGCAAGGGTCACTCATTACTTACAGAGCCCCTCGTTTACATTTTTCAATTAGGAGATAATCAGCATGCCAATTATGAGTAAAAATTGTTGGAATGACCTTTTGGCTATATATTTTAACCAGAAAATCTTTGGGGAGGGATTGATTGAAAGCATGACAGGAGAACAAGGCAAGTTATACTGATGATAAATAAGAACAATTATCACACTTATTATCCCATAAATAATTTATTGTGATTTGCCATTAATCCATCTCAAGCCGCCTCCTCGATAAAAACACGTCCCAAAGACTGACTTCTTCAGCTTTTCCCACATGGTGCCAGAAATTCTCAGCTGAAAAGCACAAAGGAAGCATTTACCTGGAATGTAAAGAGCTGTCACCACACACTTGATCATTTTAATCAGTGCAGATGAATTATGCTCCTTATACAAATGGTGACTCAGTCAACTTCTCTCTCGGCTTTAAAAAATATATCTGTCAGAAGCCGTTTTGAGGAGAAGCCATCGCTCAACACTTAGGAGTCTCCTATGTTTTTAAATCTTGTCTTCATCCTTGATAAAAGCCATCAGCCTATATGCATTCACGGTCGTCGCGTGCAGCACAGTACTGATTTCAGAGGGTACGGACTGTTACGATAAGGTAATTAACTCCTTTACAATCCTCTAGAAATCCAACTGGTAAGTAGGAATCTACAAAAATAACTCTAAATGTTGGAGATCGTGAGAAATGTGGTTTCCTCTCTCTACTTGCTGGCCATTCCAACAGGCATATATGGATTATTTTTAACCCTGGTGCCATTCAAATCACTTTCCCTAGTGACTTCATCCTCTGATGTCTTAGAAAAAATAGCATTAATACTATTTTTCCCATTCTGCCCTCAAATCTGACACCATGGTGTCTCTTGTTCAAAAATAAGGTTTTGAGCCCTAGCCAGGTAGCTCAGTTGGTTAAGGGTCATCCCAATACACTAAGGTTGAGGGTTTGATCCCTGATCAAGGCACATATAAGAATCAACCAATGAATGCCTAAATAAGTGGAACAACAAATCAATATTTATCTCTCTCCTAAAAAAAATAAAATAAAACTAAATCAATTTTTGCCCTGGCCGGTTTGGCTCAGTAGATGGAGTGTCAGCCTGAGGACTAAAGGGTCCCAGGTTCGATTCCGGTCAAGGGCATGTGCCTGGCTTTCGGGCACAACCTCAGTAGAAGGAGTGCTTGTTGGCAATAGAATGTTAAATAATGGGTAAATTCCTAGATTATACTCAACTTAAGGACAAGGCTATTTTTCCTAATTTCTAATATATCATACACAAGCCAAAAACCTCCCTCGGCGTAGAATCACAGAAACTGTCTAACGAAAGCTAAACAGAAAACATTCTGGGCAGCTTTCTCTTGTCTGACATGAGAAATAGATGTCACTAATGCAAATTAGGACAACTAAAGGTCTTGGGAGAAGGCAGCGTACACTATTCTAATGCCAACATCATGAGAATTCACGAAAGGGAAAATGTTTCCTTTCTCTCCCCCATCTCTCTCTGTTATTCATTTGTCTGTCCATGTATATGTATGTGGCTAAGACCACGCAAATAGAGTCCTGACAAAAAATAAATGGCCCAGGAGAAACAAGATGGCGGCATAGGGTAGACACCGTAAATGCAGCCGTGAACAACTATTTCAGAAAAACCTCGAAAAGAACACACGGACACCACTCGCACCCACAGGAAGGCTGGCTGAGTGAAAATCCTACAACTAGAGAAGAGTCTGAGACTCAGAGGAGCAGCGGAAGCAAAGTACAGAGGTACGGAGGCACGCG
>PVJC01036266.1:0-17822 GCA_004026665.1 Murina feae | reverse complement strand
GAAGAGGTAGAAAAAGAAATATCAATATGAGAAAAAATAATCAATCAGCTGCTTCCTGCCACAGAATCAAACCAGCAACTTTTTGGTGCACAGGAAGATGCCCAACCAACTGAATCACAATATCCAGGGCAATCAGGCTTTATTTTAAATGGTCGGTTATCCACTTATCTCAGCAAATTTTTAAAACACACAACACCTCACTATTTAGTCAGGGGCATTACTTCTTTTCCCTTATATCGGCAAATAAAAAACAACAAGAGCCAACACAACAATAACTGGCCAGTGTGAATGAATAAAAACTATACCTATTTTTCTGTCAGATCAGCAAAAAAATATATTTTCTTATGTGCCACAGGATTCTAGTAGTTTATGTGTTCCATGAGATGAAAAAGGTTGAAAATTGCTGACTTACCTGATCACCACGTTTCAGTCCTGCATCAGCAGCTTTGCTATTAGGTTCTACTCCTTCAACAAAAATACCAAATCCCTTCTCACTTCCTCCATTAAGACTGAAATGCAGAGGGGACTCCCGGGAGGCCTTTTGTAGCACAACTTGTCTCCACTTAGCCTTTGCAGCACATGCAATATTCAATAACCGGAGATGACCATTCATTTTCTAGAAAGTAGAAAAAGGAAAAATGTTTACAAATGTATGTATCTACTCCGATAGGCTTTAACAAAAATGCCCTAAAATTATTAGAATTAAAGCAGAATAAAGAACATGTAAGTTGGGGCAAATAAAAGTGAAGGATAGAGAACTTCCACCACAGAGCACTCTTAAGAATCTCTTAATATAAAAACTTCTAGATAATTACAAATTAGAAAAGATTTCAAAGTGATGTCTCATTTAGAGGGGGATGACAAGAAAATTACTCCTCATTTCCTAAGCCTTCCCTAATACTTACTGTACTATCTTGCTTATCTCCTGGCTGTTAATGATTATAACCCAAATCATTTTAAAACATTTATTTAAAACCTTATAGGACTTGAACCACCTTTCCAAATACTAATATCCAAGGTATTAGTATTGTCTCCACCTCTCCCAAGAATGCTATTCCCGTATTATTTTAGATCGTCTTTAACTTAGTAATATTCTAACTTCTATGTTCTAATACCAGTTTAATATCCAACTACTCCCAAATGGTGTAATATGTATAAATCTCACATTCATAACAAGAAGCTAAAGTTTTCTCAGCATGCAGGAGGCAACTAATTGGTGTGTGTGTCTCTCTCTCATATCCATGCTCCTCCCTGCCTCTCTCTCTCTCTCTCTCTCTCTCTCTCTCTCTCTCTCTCTCTCTCGCCCCCTTCCTTCCACTCTCTCTAAAAATCAATGGAAAAAATATGCTCACTCTTTGGGTAAGGACCAAGTCTTACACCTGCTCTGATTCTATATAATACCTTGAGGTATGAAGTAGAATTCCATAAATAATTGATGACTAGCTGATTACTGGGAGAAAAAATCCCATGATTGTAAGGCCCCTGCTACTTCCCATTAGCCCCTTAAAAATCTATTCAAGCCAGCCCTGGAAGACCCAAATGATGGAGGCCTCTATGACCTCTTAGTCAGGTTCCCCAGTTCCATTCAATTTCCCATTTTGCATACAGCAGACAATGATGCCCAAAAGGCTAGAGGAACTAAGGAGCAGAAAAAGGGACAAAAGTCTGCCAATTTCCCCCTTTATGCAACTCAATCCATCTATACTCTAATAGAAGCCTGGTGCACAAAAATCTGTGCACTCCAGGGGGGTCCCTCAGCCCGGCCTGTGCTCTCTCTCAGTCTGGAACCCCTCAGGGGATGTCTACCCCCTGGGGGATCAGGCCTAAGCTAGCAGTGAGACATCCCATCCCTCTGGCAGCTCCAGAACCCTGGGGTGATGTCCCCTTGTCAGCAGGGAGCAGGCTAAGCTGTAGTCAGACAACCTTAGCACTGCTAAGGAGGCGAGAGAGGCTCCCACCAGCACTGCTGTACTGGCAGCCATTAGCCTGGTTTGTGGCTGAGCAGAGCTCCCCCTGTGGGAGTGCAATGACCATCAGGGAGCATCTCCTGCATTGAGCATCTGCCCTCTGGTGGTCACTGTGTGTCATAGTGAGTAGTCATTCCCAGTCATTCTGCTGTTAGAGTCAATTTGCATATTACTCTTTTATTATACAGGATGACTAATAACAATAATTCTTGAGCATTTGCTATGTGCCTGTTTTGTTCTTAGACTGTTACACTTGTTAGCTCATTATAATCCTCATAACATTCCAAACTAGGGACGACTATCTATAAAATAAGAAAACTGAGACACAAAAGTTTAGGCAACATGTCCAAGCTCACATATAACAAGTGATGGGTTTTGGGTGTTGACTCCGTCAATGACTCCTCAGCATACTAGTATTATTATTTCTTCCTCAAATTGCAGTTGCTTGAAGCAAAGACAACCCAGTAGTAGTTCAAAATGTTATATATAGCAGGGAGAATAAAATAGATTTATCAATAGCTACTGTGAGCACCTTGAGATGATTATATTAGGTGTTGTACATTTAGAACAAGTGAAATCACATGCAGAAGGATGACTTAGAAAATCTAATGTAGAAATGATATGTATAAGATAGGCCTTGAAGCACATCTGGAAGACTTGAAGAAGCGAGTTCCAGCTTGAGAGCACTTCAGAAAATATAAAGTAACCTGGTTGGCTATAATCAAGGGTTCATAGGAAAAAGGCTGAAAATGTAGATGAGGGGCCTGAAAATACAGGTGAGGAATTATTTTGGTAGGAAACACTTTGGTTTATTGACAGTAATAGTCATCTCATTTGTGGTTTAAAAACAATCTTTTGACCATGAAGAATGGACTAGAAGGAAGAGAGACTAGGACTAAAATTAGGAGGCTTTTATAACAGATCAGGCGTTAAGAAAATGAGGGTCTAAACTGGGGAGTGAAGAAGTAAGGGGTGAGCCCTGGCCAGTGTTGCTCAGTGGGTAGAGTGTGGGCCCACAGACTGAAGGGTTGCAGGTTCAATTCCTGGTCAAGGGCCGGTTGCAGATTTGATTTCTGCCCCTGGTCAGGGCACATGCAGGAGGCAACTAATTGGTGTCTCTCTCTCACATCCATATTTCTTTTTCTCTCCTCTCTCTCTCAATCCTATTCCCTTCCTTCCACTCTCTCTAAAAATCAATGGGAAAAATATGCTCACTCCTTGAGTGAGGATTAAAAAGAAGAAGAAGAAGAGAAAAAATGGCTGAGACAGATTATGGGAAATATGTATATAGGTCACTTGAGCAACTCTCTGTACATCTTGACCAGGGAAATCAAGACAGAGAGGGGGACCACATATGCACAAGAGTTTAAAAGCCTGGGTGCCTAGGAAGAAACATTATCATTAGTCTTACAGCAGAAACAGAAGAGTCAGGAGGAAGCATGATGTTTGTCTGGGTTGGAATGGCAGAAGATGAACAGAAGAACAGAATATGGATATGGAAGTTCTCAGAACAGACATTTAAGACACAGAAGATGAAAGATATTCTGAATTGCTGTTCTTGGGAGAAATCTCTAAACTCTAAAAAAGAAAAAAAAAAAGAAAAAAAAAGATATATTTTTTTGAGCCTTACTGTATCTTCCAGATTTTTTTCAAATTCCTCCAGAAATCGAGTCATAGCAGGATCACCTTCAAAATCATTAAAATGATTATTTACCCATAATAAAACAATCCGTGTTACCTGTGGAAACATGAAGAAGGCAGTGTGATGATATGAGAAGCATTCTTTCGCAAGAGATTCCAAAAACATGCCCCAAACTGAGTTTTACGGCTAACCCCCTCCTCCCTTTCCTACACATGGCTAGCACTCTCTTTCCTTTCCTGCACTCAAAAGGTTCGTTCTAATGGAGAGACATGGTTTAGATGCGCGTGAGAATACAAGTAACATAGAGCCAAGACTCTGTCCGCAGTGAGAATACACAAACCTGGATGTTAAGATGTACGCATATGAGACATATATTTCAGATAGTATCCTAAAATGCAAGCTTCTGAGGACAAACATAAAAAGTGCTGCCATAGCCAAGGCCATTTAACCAAAATTATAACAAAAACAGATCTGAAACTTACTTCATTTATAAATACCACGAGTTTTCAAAGTTATGAATTGCTTTTATTTTGTGTCACAAATTAACAGAAAAATTAAAAGCTAACAAATGGAAGTGGAATAATGTGCCTAGCTAACTATGCAATTTATGTTATATATTTTAAAAATTATGATAGAATACACATAAAACCACCATTTGACCACTTTAAATGTTGGCATTTAGCTCATTCACAGTGGTGTACAACAATCACCACTACCTAGTTCCAGAACATTCTCATCGCCCCATTCTATTAAGCAGTTATCTCCCATTCTGGCTTCTCTGCAGCCACTAATTTGCTTTCTGTCTGTGTGTATTTGCTCATTTTGGATACTTCATACGTTATGTGAACTTTTGTGTCTGTTTTTTTCACTTAGCATATTGTTTTCAAGGACCATACCTGTGTTTCGTTCCTTTTTATGGTTAAATAATATTTTATTATATGGCTATACCACATTTTAGATTTTGACAAAACTCAATTTATCAGTTTTTTCCTTTGTTGCTTGTGCTTTGAGTATCATATCTAAGAAAACACTGCCAAATCCAAGGCCATGATTTTTGTACCCCTTCTTTTCTTCTAAGAGTTTTACAGTTTAGCTCTTTCTTTAGGTCTCTGATCCACTTTGAGTTGATCCTTTTGCAGGTGGACAGCTAGCTATCTCTACATCATTTTTGTTCACTCTTAGCACCCTTTATTTCCCCACCAATCAAAGTAACTCTTTATAATCTGGAGGGTATAGGAGGGGTAAGTTTTGGACATTTTAGTTTTTTAAACAATAGCATAATGCAGTCCAGCTAATTCTAACTTATTTCCTTTAAAATATAACTCAGACACACTAAGCAATTATGGCCCTACTTTGATGTTTCTTAACATAACAGAATTCCACCAATTTGCAAGGCATTACCAGTCTTTCCATTATATATATGAACATCCCATGAAATAAGATAATCTATTTAAAATAGAGAATTATTTAATGCAAACAATATTCAAAGGTAGATTTAAATAACTCACAGCAGATATATATTAAGATAAAAAAGACCAACTGTTTTCAAATGATACTATAAATAAGAAAACTCAACATATTCTATTTGGGGGCTCACAAACAATCTAAGCTCTCTTGAAAAGAAATACTTGAATATTCTTTCTAAACTATTAATCAACTTTTAAAGCTCCTTCAGAAACAATTAAATACTTTGAGAAAGTTCAACAATACTCTCATGTGGCTATTGTGTTTTCTGAATTTGCAGCTACAACACAGCCTTATTTTCGTTTTTGTGTTATAAGGTTCTTACTCACTTTTAACACACTATTTTGTCATAAAAGTAACTATACAGAGATACATCAATACTGGCTATTTTTTGGGGGGAGGGAATTGAATTTTATCAAAATAAAATAAAACATTTAATTTACCAACTGCAAAAGGTTTCATGAATAAAATTTAAAGGTTAAAATCACTTCCACGTCCTTTACCTTTGTAATACAAACCTTATCTCTTAAGCTGTCAATTCTAAACCATTCCAATAGTTTGATCCCAACATTCAAAGGACTTTCAAGAAATGTCCTGTAAGTTAATAGAAAATCTTCTATATAAGTTGGGTCCACAATGGAATGCTCTTCTATTAAATGCATGATGAGACGCTCAGGTGTTGCCTAAAAATCCAAAGATAGAAAAGATTAGAAAATAAGCAAATAGCTCAAAAATCAAAGAACTCCTATTAATCACTTACCCCTGTAGCCACTAGATTAGACAGGTCTTCAGAGAAGAATATCTCCCTTAAAACACTTAGCACTGGGATTAGGTAGTCTCTATAGGTTATAATCCATCAGCACCCAGATTTTTAGAGCAGGGGCAGGAAACGTATAGCTTGAGGGCTGTATAAGGCCTGTGAAATGATGTGGTCTGGCCCTGCCAAGGCAACCACAGGCAGCACTTGAAATTCAGTAAATCTAGGTGTTTTTTTCATAGCAACATAAATTTATATTAAGTGAATTACAGTAAGTGAATGATGTTATAAATATCCAAATGGCCCTTGGAAGAAAAAAGGTTCCCCACCCCAGGTTTAGAGAGAAAAAAGGCAGAGGAATAAAAATTTACTCAGCTGTAGCTGTTTTTTTATTGGCATTTTATTGTGGCAGGGCTTTTAAATTTCACTGATTTACCCCTGGTGTGGACTGTTACTGCCAATTATACTGCAAAGGAGGTATGTAATGATGATTCTCCCAAGGCAACATAAGAAAGAGTTGAGTTAAAACTTTAAACAAAAAAATATCCTACCCTAGCCGATTTGGGTCAGTGGGTAGAACATCGGCCTGTGAACTGAATGGTCCTGAGTTTGATTCTGGCAAAGGGTACATGCCTGGTTATGGGCTCAATCCCGAGTAGGCGGCATGCAGGAGGCAGCTGATCAATAATTCTCTCTCATCAGTGATGTTTCTATCTCACTTCCCCTGCCCCTTCTGTCTGAAGTCAATAAAAATATATTTTTAGCCTACCCATTTGGCTCAGCGGATAGAGTGTGGGCCTGCAGACCAAAAGGTTCTGAGTTCGATTCCAGTCAAGGGCATGAACCTTGGTTGCAGGCTCCTTCCCTGCCTGGCCCGTGCATGAGGCAACCAATCGCGTGTTTCTCTCACACAGATATTTCTCTGTCTTTTCCTCTCTCTTATACTCTTCCTTAAAAAAAAAAAATAAAAAATAAAAAAATAAAAAATAAAAAAATAAAGGAAAACTATCCTCGGATGAGGATTAACCAAAAAAACCAAAAATAATAATAAAGAATAAAATCTATCAATCTATCTATATATTTTAAATGCCATTAAAACAAAACAACAAACCCTTACAACTTTTCTCCAAATTAAGTTAATCATATTCCAAATTATCTTCTGCCTCAGGCTACAGGAACAACACACCATATCTCAGCATAGCTTGATTTATTGTTGTTACTTCCCAGAATACAAGTTTCCTCTTCTTTAGTTTCTCCATGCTAGTTCACCATCTTGAGAGGAACCAGAAGTTCTAGAATTTTTACATAATTCTTCAACTGCTTGCCTGTCTCCAAATTTATGAAAAGGAATAAAGTAACATTGATCTACTGTTCATCTTTAAGCTTCTAAGTCAATGTTAAAATTACTTTTGCAGCTTTGCAAAATAGGTACACAGCATAAACACAGTGCTGGAGAGGATACGGAGAAAAAGGAACCCTCCTGCACTGCTGGTGGGAATGCAGACTGGTGCAGCCACTATGGAGGACAGTATGAAGTCTCCTCAAATTCATGCAAGAATAGGCCTTCCTTCCCCCAGCTGCCAGCACCAGCTTCCCTTTGGCACCCAGGACCCAGGCTTCCCTCCAGCCGCCGGCAGGCACCCAGAACTCAGGCTTCCCTCACAGCCCCGGCTTTGTCCAGAAGGTCATCTGGAAGGATGTCTGGTCTAATTAACATATTATGATTTTATTATTTCTTAGCTCTGCCTGAGGAGAGGCTCTAGAACAAGCATGTTAAATTCGCAGCCCACATGACCTGCTTGCAAAGCAATGATACTTCAGTGGCAATGAGTAAATGACCAGATCTTAGTTTTCAAATGCTATTCTCTAATAGAATGATCCAGGAAGCTCTAGAGAAATGGATGATTCCAAAGCTATAAATATAAGGTGAACCTGGAACACCTTGTTTTGCCAGATAATAAGGAAACTCAAAAAATGATGGGGACATGTTGAAAGGACACAGAAGCCTGGCCAGTGTGGGTCAGTGGTTGAGCACTGTTGACCCATGAACCAAGAAGTCACTGGTTCAATTCCTGATCAGTAGGGGGTGTGCAGAAGCTGATTAATGATATTTCTCATCAATGTTTCTATCTTTCTATCCCTTTCCCTCCCTCCTCTCTAACAGTCAATAAAAACATTTTTTTTTTTTTAAAGGATACAGCAATCAGTCTTAAGAGTCTCACTGGCCACTCTGGGAAAATTTGACCACTGAAACAACATTGTGATAAGAGAATGCTCATCTTTATAGAACTAGAGGCCCAGTGCATGAAATTCGTGCATGGAGTGGGAGTGGGGGGTAGGGGTGGTGTCCTTCAGCCCAACCTGCACCCTTTCCAATCTGGGACCCCTTGAGGGATGTCCGACTGCCCTATACGACAATCCAGGACTGCTGGCTCCTGACCTCTCCTGCGGATTGCCCTGAACCACTCCCCTGCTAGACTGATCAACACCTAACTGCTCCTGTGCCGGCCTGACTGCTCCTAACTGCCCTCCCGCTGCCAGGATGGTCCCCACCACTGTCCTCTCCTGCAGGCCTGGGTCCCCCCCAACTGTCCTCCCCTGCAGACCTGGGTCCCCCTTAACTGCCCTCCTCTGCCAGCCTGGTTCTCCCCCAACTGTCCTCCTCTGCCAGCCTGGTCCCCCCCAACTGTCCTCCACTGCAGGCCTGGGTCCCCCCCAAATGCCCTCCCCTGCGGGTCTGGATCCCTCCCAACTGCTCTCCTGGTCCCCCCCCAACTGTATTCCCTGCAGGCCTGGGTCTCCCCCAACTGTCCTCCTCTGCCAGCCTAGGTCCCCCCAAACTGCCATCCTCTGCCAGCTTGGTCCCTCTCAAATGCCCTCACCTGCAGGCCTGGGTCCCTCCCAACTGCCCTCCCTTGCTGGCCATCTTTGACCACATGGGGGAAGCCATCTTGTGATGGTCAATTTGCATATTACTCTTTTATTAGATAGGATGACAATAAATGTAGAAAAAAATAATGGAAATAGAAAATAACCATATTAGGCAGGAATAGTCAATAAAAGTAAGACTGGTGGATAGAGTCTTGTAGAACATATCGCCACTATCCCAGAACATCTCCCCTCCAAATACTCATCAATTACAAAGGGTAAATGGTTAACTTTTCAGTGAAAAAAGTTACAAAAAGACATCCACCTGACCAGGTGATTAAGGTGGTGGGACAGGCTGACATGTGCTCCTTGAGAGGAGGCACTGAAAAGAGCACAGCGTTCATGTCGAATTCCTGCCAGGAATGCATGACTTGAGTTTAGTCATCAGGAAACACTGAATAGATAGATGCAGGCTGAGGGTCACACTACAAAATATAGGGTCTGTATTTTTTATAACTACTGAAAACATGAACAGGGAAAGACTGTTCTTGGAGTAGAACTAAATGCAACTGTGTTCCCAGATAAGATCCTGGACCAGAAAGGAAAAAGATCTATTGCTGGGACAGTTGCTAAAAATTTAAATAGGGTCTGTGAGCTACATGGTTTTACTTTATCAATGTTCATTTCCCAGCTTAGGAGTGATAAGGCATCACATTTGCAGATTGCTCTCAGTGGTTCAGAAAAAGACTGCTGGTAATGGAGAAATGCAGTGAAATGTTAACACTTGAGAAATCTGAGTCAGGGAGCACTCTGTAAATTTGAAAAAGCCATGTAAAAATAAAGTATTAAAAACCATAAGCCCCACACAGGCAATCAATCCATATGTTCATCTTTTCTACATACAAAACTTATACTTATCATAGGGGGAAAAAAAGAAAGATTGAGGAACAGCCTGATTCCTGACTCCAATCTGACATAAGTCCCTCATATTATTAAATAAGTAGTTACATTTGCAACACTTACTTAATTTGCAACCAAGATTAACTTTAAAAGAAAAACAGTCATGTGATTATTTCTTCTCTTAAAACTAGCATTGCTCTATTTTATATCTAGGAGCTTTAAATAGACAGGAAAGTGAGATGGTGATCCGAGGACAAGCGGGAACGTGGCAGGAGAGGGAGTTAGAGAAAGGAAAACATCATGGGCATCAATGCTAAGACTCTACAACGTGCAAGCTTTTTATTTACCTCATTCAGCCCTAATAAAGGCTTGCATATCATCTGCATTTACAGACAAGACAACTAAGGTTCAGAGATGTTAATGCCTACTTCAATATCACAGAGATCCACTAAGCCCTGCATCTTCAGCTAAGATTCCTTATGCCTTTATGGTTGGTCCTTTCATTTTCTGTTGTTTCTAAATATTGCTGTCTTTGATGAAATCAGCTCCTATTATCAATGGATCACAAAATGAATTTAAGAAGAAAAACTTTGACTAGTATATCCTAAAACAATATACTATCCATACTGATGTTAAACAGCAATGTCACCCTTCATCAATAAAATGTGTAAAAATCAACTAAAAAAAAAAGGCAAAAAAAACCAATATAGTTATTTAAATTAGATTTCAAAGTTAATTAATTATCTTGCACTACTCAAAGAACGGTTCAAAGCCTTCTAGTCAAGATGAAAGCTTTACTCTACCAGTGACTAGAATAGTAAGTAAAAACACTCACCTTGATTACAATGTGTCCTTTCCTGGTTCCACTCCGATCTAGTTCACGGTGCTCATGCACCATAACAATTTCTCCCTCTTCTTCAACTTTATGGGTATTTTTTTCCACATGATTTAAAATTCTCCAATAATCCTGCTGGGCTATGCAGACAAACTGTCCGAGAACAACATGGGGACAATTAACAAACCTGTAGTACATAAACACATCACTACGCACCAAGGCCGAGCACAAAGGTAGGAAGTCAAGTGGCATCAGTTCTTTTTTATTCAATCCCTTTAATTCTTAACAAAAATCAAGATGAAATAAATAATTCACGCACAGAGACCAACGAGTTTTTGATTTTGAATTCTGCTCTAAAAGGAGAAGTGAACTACTCTCAAAACTGATACTATGCAAACAAAACATGAAGCGGGAATTAGAAACAACTCAGAAGTTCCTATTTCTTTCCTTTAAAACAAGAAAAAAGAATGAACTGGTTAATATTAGATAGAAATTTAACAAACCAGTATTTGGATATACCCTCTTAAAAATTTACAATTTGTTCAATCTCACAAACGTGAGATATAAAATCTAATTTCCTTTATTAACTGTGAACTTTTGAAACTGTTAATTTTCAAATAAAGCTATTTTATTTTAAGGAAGGAAAGACAGGCTCAGCCATTCTAAGTCAACAAATGAGATTGCATGACGAAAGACATAAGCTTACCTGGCAATCATCTACTTTAGTCCTAACAACTCCATGCATGTACTGCTTATCCAAAGTGGGGGTAATTCCAAAACTATTTCCCATAAAGAGATTTTCAACTTTTCCATCTGAATGGCTGATTTCTACAGTGCCATTTAAAATAACATACCATGAGTCAAGCTATAGAGAAAAAGACAGGTTTTAAGAATCTTAAAAAAAAAAATTGTATGTTAACCTGGAAAAATAATCAACATATAGAACTTGTATAATTTAAAATAGTAAAGGGAAGGTCTGATTATATTACTAGATACTGTAACACCTGATGCCTGTCTATGCAAACTATAGAAGCTTATTTCACTCTTGCTTCTTTTAGTCACCAAATGAGTTCTCAAAGAATTTCCATCAAACTTTAAAATGACTTGAATTTCTACATAATATTACATCCCGTGGTTTATAATAATTCAGTTAACCACCTCTTATAATTGTTTTATTTTTGGTCATTTCCAATTTTCACTATTATATATATGCTGCGATGATCACCTTTTGGCATAAATCTTTGAGTTTTATATTATGTCCCAAGGAAAGACACTCATAAGGTGAATGATAGGTTAGAAACTATTAATACTTTGGGGCCCATGTTAAAAATTTCTAAATGACTTTCCGGAAAAAATATTGGCAATACATAATGTTCACTGACTAACATCTCAGCATTAATTTTTATCAGTTTGATAAGAGAAATAGTGAAGTACTTTCTCACAGCAATAATACCTTTCAATTTCTCTGCATTCTCCCCTCACCTACCCACAAATTGCCAGGGAGCATTTCTGGACATAGAGTTGCTACATAAAGGCCTCAACTGACAGCAGTCCACAGGGAGGCATCTGTATCAATGCCTTCCTCATTCTTTTTTAAAAAAACATTAATATACAAAAAGGGATAAGGACAGTTGAGTAAATACCTGCTAAACATTTTAAACAATAATATAAAAATACGAATCTTAACTAATAAAAGTGTAATATTGAAATTAACCGTTTCTCCGGGAAGGGGTAAGCCATGCCCACCAGCCAATCAGAGTGGCTGTATGCAAATTAGCCCAGCCAAGATGGCGGCGGCGGACACACAGAGGCTTGCCTGTATCCAAGCTGCCATCTGTTGCCTTCCTGTAGGCCACACGGGAAGGGCGGGGAGGGCGGGCGGGAGGAGTGAACTGCCCGCCACCCTGCACCTCCACTGCCTGTGAGTGCCCCCCCCCCCCTGACTGCAATCGATTTCTGGCGGCAGGGCAGAAATCAATAAAATCCTCTGGGGGAGCAAGCCAGCCCAGGCCCCCAGGTTGCCCGTGGCCTGGAAGTAGATCCGTGCCCCCCGCGATGGATTCCAGGTGGCTGGGCAGCCTTGGGGGCGGAAGATCCGAGCCAGCTCCACCCCTGAGGCTGAGGCCTGGAAATCGGTGCAACTGGGGCACACAGCACACACGGAGGTGTGCCCTCCGTGTGTGCTGTGTGCCCCAATGGAGTCCAGTGTCCCAAACTGTGAGAGAGCACAGGCCAGGATTAAGTCCCCCCACCCCCGGCCGGGTGCACAAATTTTTGTGCACCAGGCCCCTAGTAATAATAATTACGAATTTGAAAAATCTTATGACAATTTGAGAAGTAAAAACAAATGTGGTTCAGTGAATATTAAGTATTAAACATTTATTCTATGCTAGGAAATAAAAATTAAGACAAAATACAAAAACAAAAGTAATAACTTATCTCTTAAGAAATTGTAAACTACTGCAAACTCAGCATTTATATAAAAATAAGTGTATTAATTTTAAGATTCACACAAGTTTATGGAAATTTTATTATTCTAAAAATTACCTCCCATACTATGTAGTGTGTAATATTCATTTGCTAACCTACCTCTTGTCCATCTTCAAGAATAACAGCTCCAGCCTGCTCTACCACTTCAAAAATCATCACTGAGCAGAGTTCTCTCCTTACACTCATGGTCATGTTTGCAAAAGCAGGAAGCTGGTGCATAAACTCCAGTAACTGTTCTATTAAAAAACAGAAATTGTAGTAGTACAGAGACTATCAAGGACACTTTAAACATACAATAAAACCTAGAATTCAATGCCCAATTTCCCAATCAACTTATGAATATATGCTGCTAAAGTAGACAAATCAAGGCACAAGATAAATGTTGGTTAAAAAAATCAGTTATTTGGTTAATAGATGTATTCAGACTCACATGAAAATATAGGCACACTGGAAGATACCAGAACTCACAAACTCCAGACAGAATGAGGAAACTACAGATTTGGAAGAGGATAGAGAGTTATCTGATTTTCCTAGCCTGAGATGCCATTACATAGTGGTTAGTATAGTGATGTCCTCTGATCTAACAGATTAGTGAAAAAGCATTTCATCTAGTTCTTATTGGGCTAGAGTTTAAAAGAAAGATGTTAGTAATAAATGTCAATAATTAATTAGAAATAATAAATGTAAATTCTAGTTCAAGATTTTTCAAAGTAACACAAGGTAATTCTTTAACCAACAAATGTTTATGAGTGCCTGCCTTAGGCCATTCCCTGGTATAAATACATGAATAATAAAGATAAATATAAGGAAGAAACATATATAAGCAGTCAGCTAATGGTTGACACAGAAATAACTATAAGGTGCTATTCACCCACAGACAATTGGGAGTTCGTTACATTTCAATTTTTAAAAAGCGTTATGAAAATAGCATAGTATATAATTCTTCATCATAAAAAACATACTTTCAGTTTTTGTCCAGATAATGTTCACAACATGAAACTAAACAGCATTTACTTAACTATATGTCATGAGAGTGGCAAGGAATGTTCAAATGTATTGACTTATACTTACACAAATTATGATTACTATTAATAGCAATCATAATCTGTGTGAGTATAAGTCAATCTTCTGATTTGAAGAGGAGCAGTTTGACCATTATAACAGAAAAATCAAGGATAAAATCTTAATTGAATCATAACAATATATAATGAAATTAAGTAATCTTTGTCTTTAAAAATAACATTAGCATCTTTAGCATTTTTTTTCTTCTTTCTTTAGCATTATTTAATTCCTGGAAGTTACTACTTCTGCAAGAAATTATATAAAAGAAAATTCACAGTTTTAACCAAAAATTACATACATACATTTTTTTTTCAAGCTAGAGAAGTAAAAACATTTTTTATAACATAAAATTTTTTTAAAAAGCTAATTCACAGACATTGGACACCGATGTACTATGTTTTAAATGTCTTATAAGCATGAATGGAAAAATCACTTTAATGGAATCAAAGCTTTTGCTCTATAAATTTGGGCAGCCAGGATGTGAGTGAGAGTGTGGTCTGGCTGTCCCATTTGTTTGACTTTCAGGGTTGACTCAGTTTATCTGGTAGGCTAGGTAGGTGACCCCCTCCCTCACAGTTCCATGAGCATCCATGCCAAAGCTGCACACTTGAAAAGGATGACCATCCCCAATAGAGGAGGACTGTTCTTCAATCAAGGACATACAAGTACCTGTGCTCCATTAGACCCTTTAAACAAGCTCTCATATTGGGGCAACCAACTGCAAAGATGGCCCTAAATGACACACCCCTCTTCATATTTATGTCCTCATGTATTCCCCTCCCATATTATATGAGGGTTGCTCTGTGTGACAAATAGAACTTTGAAGAATAATGACATGTCAATCCTGAAGCCAGATCATAAAAGACATTGTGGCACCTGCCTTACTCCCTTGAATTACTTGCTTTGGGGAAAAGCCAATTACCATGCTGCCGAGGACATTTAAGCAGCCTCTGGAGAGACCCACATGATGGGGACTTGAGGTATTATGCCAAAAGCCATGTCAGTAGCCACCTTCAAAACAGGTCTTCTAGCTCAGTCCAGCAAAGCCTCAGATGATTTCAACCTTCGTATTACTACCTCATGAAGCTGAGCCAGAACCACTCAGCTAAGCTGCTCCTGAATTCCTGACCCAGAAAATGTATGAGGTTTTCTTGTACTGCTTTTTAATTACTGATTCTATTACAAATGTCTCCCATGTCTCCCCCTTTGCCTCCCAAGGTGTGTTGTTTTAAGTCACTAAGTTTGGGAGTAATTTGTTATACAGCAATAGGTAACTATATCTAAATTAAACTATAGAATTCTTATTGCGAACAGATTTTTTTTCTTACCAATGTCATCATCGGTTTTGTCTGCAGGTTCTTTTTCAAGACATTCTCGAACAAGATCTCGCCCCTGCAGTGGATCTGTTCGATCAATCTCTTCGTCTTCCTCCTCTTCATCTTCAGAATCAACAGGTCCTTCTGGAAGACGTGTTAAATCTACATCTCCTACCTCACTTTCCGTAGCCTACAGAAAAAAAGCTTCGTGTTATAAAAATTGTATGTCATAGTCTGAACTAATCAAAACTTTTTCAAAGTAGGATACAAAGAAAAAATATGAATAAAATTACCTATGAGAACATATTAAACTGCTAAAATGTTAAGCGTATACAAAAGAAATATGGTGCCAAAATAAGAATTAAGAAAAAATGGCCAAAAACATACTAGGAAATTACAAGTTTTGGTAATTTAAAAATAAGTAAAATAAAGTGAGCTATATAGATGGAATCCAAAGTCTAATTCCTTGACTAAAACAAAGGAAAGCCATGTCTTTAAGTAAAGTTAGATACGATGACCACCACCAGGACTGGCAGTCACTGAATGATGCTCTGATGATGCAATTCCTTGGCAGAAAATTTAATTCTATAATAACTAAATAAGAATTTTTAAAATGTATCCTCAATGTCCAGTACATAATAAAAACTTACTAGGTAGGTGAAGAAGCAGAGAGATGTGATCCGGACCAGGAGAAAAATCTATCCATATAAAGAGGCCCAGGAATGACAGAGATGATGGAATTAGAAGATATGAACTATACACATTTATTATCAAGAAGTTAAAGGATTTAGGAGGAACCAAGATGGCGGCATGAGGTTTATACCTAAATGCGCAGCCTCCATAACTATATTTCTAAATACAACTACACAGATAAACGGCCATCCTCCAGAACCAAGGGAGGGGAGGCTTTGCAACCAGAAGGCAAGAGAAGGAGTGCTTTGAGACTGAGTGGTAGCTCCCTGCGCCAAAACTGAAAGGTACCGAGGATACGCGCGGAACAGAGGCGGCGGCGCGGGTGAAGGGGAGCGGCGGCTGCGCTCAGTCGGGTTCGCGGCTAGAGAGGAGATTGTGGACTCGCGGGGTCGCAAAGAGTGCGGCGCAGGCTGCAGGCCAGCGGGGCTGAAGACTAGCGATTTTCTGCCAGTGCTGTTCGCAGGAGTCACTGGCGCGGAGATTTGGGGACTGAGAGGCGCGCAGACTCAGCCGCGGAAAAGCAGCCATTGTGGGTTGCCCCGCCCTGTGACTCTGAGACCCCGCCCCACCCCACCTACAACCCCGCCCAAGCTGTGTGCCTGCCTGCCAGCCTGCAGCCGGGGCAGAACTCCAAAAGATCCAAACCCCAAACAACAAGGAGAAAAGCCCGCAGATCATTTTCTCGCAGTGATACCTCCCAGTGATAACTACAAGACTGTGCACCCAGCCTTCAAAGGCATACAACAAGAGTGAATCTCTGGGCCCTATAGGACACCTAACACAGAAAGCAAAAATGCGGAGACCAAGAAACAAATCACAAAAGACAGAAATGGATGAACGCAAACGACTGGATATAGAGTTCAAAACCACGGTTATAAGACTTTTCAAGAATAATCTAGAGACTGCCGATAAATTTATTGAGACTCTCGAGCATATGAAAAAGAACCAGCTAGAAATTAAGCATACACTGACTGAAATAAAGAATAATATTCAGAGATCCAACAGCAGACGAGAAGATCGCAAGAATCAAGTCAAAGATATGAAATATAAAGAAGCAAAACTCACCCAGCTGGAAAAGCCAAGAAAGAAAAGAAAAGAAAAGAAAAAAATCCAGAAGTATGAAGATAGTGTAAGGAGTCTCTGGGACAACTTCAAGCGCACCAACATCAGAATTATAGGGGTACCAGAAGAAGAGGAAGAGCAAGATATTAAAAACCTATTTGAAGAAATAATGACAGAAAACTTCCCCCACCTGGTGAAAGAAATAGACTTCCAAGTTCAGGAGGCGCAGAGAACCCCAATCAAAAGGAACCTAAGAAGGACCACACCAAGACACATCATAAACAAAATGCCAAGAGCAAAAGACGAGGAGAGAATCCTAAAATCTGCAAGAGAAAAGAAATTAGTTACCTACAAGGGGGCACCCATACGACTGTCAGCTGATTTCTCAACAGAAACTTTGCAGGCCAGAAGGGAGTGGCAAGAAATATTCAAAGTGATGAACAGCAAGAACCTACAGCCAAAATTACTTTACCCAGCAAAGCTATCATTCAGAATTGAAGGTCGGACAAAGAGCTTCACAGACAAGAAAAAGCTAAAGAAGTTCATTACCACCCAACCAGTATTATTTGAAATACTGAAAGGTATCCTTTGAGAAGAGGATGAAGAAAAAATAAAGATAAAAAATTATGAACAACAAATACATATCTATCAACAAGTGAATCTAAAAATCAAGTGAATAAGAATTCTGATGAACAGAATAAACTGGTGAATAGAATAGAATCAGAGGCATAGAAAGGGAGTGGACTGACAATTTTCGGGGGTAAAG
>PVJC01036265.1:0-17804 GCA_004026665.1 Murina feae | reverse complement strand
CCCCCCCCCCGCCGCCTCTTACCCGCTTCCCGGTGCCCTCCAACCCTGCCGCCTCTTTCCCATCACGGGTCCTGGGTCCTGCGCTGTCCCGCCCTGCAGCCGCTCTGTGCACTCGGGAGGTCCCTCAGCCCGGCCTGTGCCCTCTCGCAGTCTGGGACCCCTCAGGGGATGCCCACCTGCTGGCGTGCCTGACCAGCCTGGGAGAGGGGCTTTCAGGCTGCCCACAGCTCCCATTGACCCAACATCCCAGCAAGGCTGGCTGGACGCAGGTTTTTGTGATTTATCGCCTATAATTGATGCTGTTCCTTTAAGGCCTGGGGTTATCTTCTATAATTGATACACTGTCCCTTTAAGGCGGCCTTCTAACTAACTGAAGCCTCCTCTGCTTCACCTCGCAGGTCTATAATGAAACAATTGTTACTTTTACTGGTTAGGCCGGAGCTGCTCTTTCCTTCAGCTCCCAAGGATTCTATGATTGTTACATTGTTTCAAATGTTTCAAAACTGCTAGAGGCAGTTTAATCGGAGCTGAGCTGAGGGGCGAAGCTTCACTTTCGCTCCTGCCGCAATGGAAAGGGCTGTTTACTCAGGTCCGTGAGTGGCAGCCGCCATGTTGGCTGGGCTAATTTGCATACAGCCGCTCTGATTGGCTGGTGGGCGTGGCTTACCCTGTCTCGGAGAAATGGTTAATTTTAATATTTCGCTTTTATAGAGTAGATAGTCACAAAACTGTTCATAATTTTAAGTGAACAAAAGAGGATGGCAAAATATGTTTCTCATTTTGTTGAAATTTTTTTCTTTTTAAAAAAATTTCATTGAATTTATCAGAACGACATCGATTAATAAAATGACATAGGTGCACAATTCTATAATGCATCATCTATGTAATTGTATTGTGTGTTCACTACCCCAAGTCAAGTCTCCTTCCATCACTATTCTTTTATTAAATTAGAATATACACCAAAATCTTAATGTTGGTTACCTTTGGTTGCATGCAAGTGCTTTTAATAAAAAAACATTAAAATAGTTAGTTTTCCTTTTTCAGAATCTGATATTGATGCTGCCACTGCAATGATGCTCTTAAATACTTCTATAGAGCAAGGAATTCTAGAATGTAAGTATTCATGCTTTTCTTTTTAAAATACATTTTTGTGAATGCCTTTTTCAATATAATTTAGAATGCAAGATATTTAAATGTTACAGCAAATTATTCTTTCCAGCTAAGTTGTATTTTTATCTGAATAATTTAATTTTTGTTTTACTATATTTCCATTTCTTTAGTGAGCAATTGAAAGATTGAGATTAATGCTTTGATAGATCATGTTACATTGACCAAGAAATGAAAAAAATAGTGTATTTAGAAATTAAACTTGAAGATTTAAAGGTAAAAATGAAAGCTATAAATAGGAAAACACAGGAAAGTATAATTATAACTTTGGAATAGGAAAAGTCTTCTTTAAATATGGCTACCATTAATAAGTCAACAAACAACAAGTGTTGGTGAGGATGCGGAGAAGAGGGAATCTTAGTACACTGCTGATAGGAATGTAGATTGGTGCAGCCACTATTGAAAACAGTATGTAGTTTTCTCAAAAAATTAAAAATGGAACTGCTGCCTTAACCAGTTTGGCTCAGTGGATAGAGTGTCAGCCTGTGGACTGAAGGGTCCCAGGTTTGATTCTGGTCAAAGGCATGTCATGTATCTTGGTTGCGAGCACATGTAGGGGGTGTGCAGCTGATCAATGTTGCTAACTCTCTATCTCTCTCCCTTCCTCTCTGTAAAAAATCAGTAAAATATATTTTAAATGAATACATACATACATACATACATACATACATACATACATACATAAAATGGAACTGCTGTTTGACCCAGCAATTCCGTTTCTCGGAATATAGCCTAAGAATTCTGAAACACCAATCGGAAAGAATGTATTCACCCTATGTTCATAGCAGCATTAGTATAATAGCTAAGATCTGGAAACAGCCCAAGTACCCATCAATACATGAGTGGATAAAAAAGCTGTGGTACCTCTACACAGTGGAATACTATGCAGCTGTAAAAAAGAAGGATCTCTTACCCTTTGCAACAGCATGGTGGGCCTAGAGACCATTATGCTAATGTAATAAGCCAGTCAGAGAAAGACAGACATCACAAGATCTCATTTGTATGTGGATATTATTGAACAAAATAAACTGACGAACAAAATAGATCCAGAGGCATAGATGCATGGAACAGACTGACAGATCTCAGAAGGGAGAGGAGTGAGGATGATGAGAAGAAATTAACCAAAGAACTTATATGCATAGCCCATGGACACAGACAATAGTGTGGTGAAGACCTGTGGTGGGGCAGGAGCTGAGTGGAGTGGGGAAGTGTGAGGAAAATAGGGGACATCTATAATGCTATCCTATATAATAAAAGGGTAATGTGCAAATCGACCAAATGGTGGAATGACTGGTCACTATGATGGTCACTGACCACCAGGGAGCAGATGCCCAATGTAGGAGCTACTCCCTGGTGGTCAGTGTGCTCCCACAGTGGGGGAGCTCTACTCAGGGACTTAGGCTGGCAAGTGCACCTCTCCCGCCTCCATGAGAGGGCTAAGGATGTCTAACTGATGGTTTAGGAGAGTGGGCCTAAGCCGTCAGTTTGATATCTCCTGAGAGAGTCCCAGACTGTGAGAGGGCGCAGGCCAGGCTGAGGCCCACCCCCTCCCTAAGTACACGAATTTCATGCATCGGACCTCTAGTCAACAATAAAAAATAAACTAAAGTAAATAAATAAAAGTACAAAATCCATGAAAGAAAAAGGTGGAAAAATTAAACATCAAACATTTAGAGTTCTGACAACAAAACAAGTCTCTAAGAAAAGTAACACAAGCAAACACTGGGAGGACATTGTTTTATACTATATAAAAGAAAGAATTCATATTGAGTATATGTATTTAAAATGATTCTACAACTAAGAAATAAGAAAATAGTTCAACAGAAAAGCCAGCAAAATATTAATAGATGGGTTTCAAGAAGATATTCATATTGACAACACTCAAAATATATGCAACTTCTCTAGAAATCAAGGAAATGCAATATGAAACAATTTTTTTTAAATATTGACGAGAGAATCATTGATCAGCTGTCTCCTGCACGCCCCTCACTGGTTCCCGCAACCCAGGCATGTGCCCTTGACTGGAATCAAACTTGGAACCCTTCAGTCTGCAAGCCGATGCTCTATCCACTGAGCCAAACCAGCTAGGGCAATATAAAACACTATTGAGATGCTTTTTTTGCCCATGAAATTATGAAAAATTTAAATGATTTATAATGTTAAGTCTTAAGTATGGAGGCAGCCATTTTGGAGGGCAATTTGGAAATACCAGTTACAACTTTAAATGTGCATATCCTTTTTCTTAATAATTCCATATCTTGGTATTTCTCCTAAAAATATTTGCATATGTGTGAGAAAAGTCATCTAGAAGAATTTTCATTGCAATGTTATTTGTTGTAATGAATAATTGGGAACAACCTACAAATACCAACCAAGAGATGGTTAGCAAACCATTGTAATGGTACAGTTAATGTAGTGGTGACATGCATATTGAGGCATTCTGTGCAAGTAGTTCAAAATAATTCTATTTTCCCTGGAAAGGTCAAGACATATTATTAAGTGGTCTTAAAATGTTTCAGATTAATAACCACAGAATGATATGGTCTGTTTGTGTTTTTTTTAATGTATTTTTATTGATTTTAGAGAGGAAGGGAGAGGGAGAGAGAGATAGAAACATCAATGATGAGAGAGTCATTGACTGGCTGCCTCTTGCACACCCCCACAACCTGGGCATCGAGCCCACAACCTGGGCATGTGCCTGACTGGGAATCGAACTGTGACCTCCTAGTTCATAGGTCCGTGCTCAACTACAGCCATGCCAGCGGTCATGGTTGTTTTTTTTAAAGAACCTACGAAACATTCCAACTTTACAGCTCTTACTATTCAGGAATTATATAATTGTTTTAAATGGCTTGTTTTGCAATCAAATGCATTTGACCTATTGAAAGTTTTATTTTCCACAGGTGAGAAGCCTCTTTCTCTTAAAACAGCAATGCAGAAAAAAAGGAGTTATGGCAATGCATTTAATCATCGCAGTGCTATGCGATTACAAGAGAGTGATTCTTTAGCCACCAGCATTGATCCAAAAGAAGACCACAATTACAGTGCAAATAGCATGGCAACACAGCGTTGCGCATCCAGGTCTAGTGTGTCTTCTCTGTCTTCTGTGGATGAAGTATATGAATTTATCCCAAAGAGTAGTCATGTGGGAAGTGATGGCAGTGAAGGATTTCGCAGTGAAGAAGATACAGATGTTGATTACGAAGATGATCCTCTTGGAGACAGTGGCTATGTATCACAGCCTTGTGCAGATAACTCTGCAAAGGGACAGCCAGGCAAAAAGATGCGAAAAATGTCATGTCAAGAAATTGATGAGGAGCTCAAAGAGGCAGCTGGGTCTCTACTCCATCTTGCCGGAATTCGTACATGTCTGGGTTCCCTAATAAGTACTGCAAAAACACAAAATCAAAAGCAGCGGAAAAAATAGAAATACCTGTTAGTGTGAAATTATTTTAAAGTGTGGCAATACTGTTCTACTTAATTCTTTACAAGGGATATCAAAGCCATATGGACTTATTTTTGTTTTCGGGGAGGGGAGGGATGCTAATTACTTGTTTATTTCAAAACATTTTTGTTTGTTTTTTAATTTTCATTAAATAATTGCTATTAGGATCATGCCCAACCATAAATATGATATGAAATTCTAAAAGCATAATTTTTGTGATGTTTCTAAATTTTTGAAATTTTTATACAAGAAAATCCATAGCTTGTATCTTAAACTTGTAGGAGAAATATTTTATTCTCTTAATATGCCAAAATGTAATAATTGGCAACTCAGTTTTCTTTTTCAGTCTGTAATCAACTGCTGACGTAGCTAAAATTTTTGCTCAGTCTCTCACATACTCCTCTCCTGACACATGCAATTTAATAGGATAATATTTGGATTTTTAATTTTGTCTTAATTTTTGTTTTTAATTTATTTTGTTGAAGCATGACAAAGTTGAATATAAATTGGAAAAGACCCTAGATGCCTAGAAAATTTCTTTTGGTTACATAGGCAGAGAGTAGAGCAAAGATATATAAGATGTAGAAAAGGCCATTTTGTTGTGTAATTTCATTTAAAAGCACTCCAATTCCTATTATAATACTATCTTTGAAATTTTTTTTTACTTTCCAAAAACCTTAGCATTTACTGAATTATTCTTTCCCAGAGTGCACTGCAACCATTGTTTAAATGTTAGCCACTAGCTGTCTTTGTTGAATAGAAACTATCCAATGAGAGGATATAGCCATAGAATGTGTTATGGATTAACACCCATTTTGACACATTTTAGCAATAAGAGAACCTTTTTATTTGCTTGTTAAATGTATTGCATTCTGAAAATGTTGTAGTATGAATGGAGTGTATTCTAGTGCAAATATTTTGAATATTACGTCATTATAAGTAAAGGTGGATCATTTAGGAAAGAAAATCTGCTCAAGCTTTGTATGACTTAAATGTGTATGTACACCCAATTAAAAAAGGGTAAAACAAAACTACAGAGACAAAATACCTTCCTGGATCTCAAAATTTATATAAAATTAAATCTTGCACATTATACCCTTTTAAGAAGGCAGTATAATACCTATTATGTGCCATTAATCCATACTTAAAGATTTTATATTACAGTTCCAAGTGTGCATTGACTAAGTATTTGAACAAAACCGCTTGTATCAGACATTTTTTCATATCTTTTGTATAATTTGACTATATTATTCAGAAGGTATAAAGGATACTAATAAAAGTAAACTCATTCATTGTATATATCTTTTTAGATTGACAGATGCAACTTTCCAACATCTTGTTTCATAGTGATCTTTTTTTCATTTTCTGATAATTTCATATATACATACATATATATGTATATACATTTATACACACACATAGGCCTATGATTTTGATTTGTTACTTTCAGCTGTTTCTATGACAAGCATTTTTTGGATTTTTTTAAAGAGATAAATATTTTCATTTCTAAGTTTTATTAGGGCAAAACTGTCATCTGTTCTGTTTCTATGTTAATTGTAATTGAACCTGGATAGCTACATTAATATAATCGGTGCTGTTGAAATTTAATAATTTTTAAATTTGCCAATAATGAAAAATAGTCCTTAAGTATGCTGGGTAAGGTATTTAGATTTCTTTATATATGTCACATCTACTACAAAAAGTGGCTAACTCAAGTTGACACTTTTTACTATAGACAGTGAATAGTAACACCAAAAATTGCTTTACCTCAGTATAAAATAGTGCAGATTATAAAACATCATCATTTTAATAACAATATATCTAAACTATTTACCATGGCCCTCTCAATAGACCTCAGTAACGGTGTTTCAGTGACCTGATTCCAGTTTATTTTGTTCTACTGAAATTGTTATTTGCTTTATTGATTTTTGGAGAGAGAGTAAGGGAAAAGGATAGAGAGATAGAAACATCGATGACAGAGAAACATCAATTGGCTGCCTCCTGCACACTCCGTACTGGGGATCCACCCTGCAACCCAGGCATGTGCCCTGACTGGACTCGTACCAGTGATTTCTTAGTTCAGCCTGGCTCTGCTGAAATTCTGTACCAAAAGTGTCCTCTCTGGTTCCTGTCTATTAGTAAGATAATTATTCTAAGTAAAGGAAGATGAAGATAAGAAGGGGGAGAGTCATTCTAATAGAGTTCTTCATAATTAATATGAGTAACAATAATTCTTTAAGTTCGATTTTTCTTTCTCCATGTATTCCCAGAAATTTAAAAATTGAAGTTATATTTATCACTAGTAAGGGCAGTAAACAATTTTGCACTAAAAACTAACAAAAAAATTACACAATATTTTACATTTAATACTCGTGCAGAATTCAGTGCCTAACTTTCCATTTATAAACATAGTTATTTTCAAAGGGAAGAACCTTTATAATTATGGTCCCCTGTTATTATTTCCATAGACATTATGATCCCATTTCTCAGGTGTATTGAAATAAAAATGTGGCTAATAACCACTCAGTTAAGGAAAATCACTTGAATTTCTATGGACTGGAAATTGTATTTATAAATAATATATCATCAGTAAATCTTACTGTAATAAAAGCAACAATCCTGGAGAAGTAAATATTTTCCAACATAGTTTAAAACTGATTTAAGCTAATTTATAATTTGCCTTACACCAATATAAATTGTTAGAACCAATTCCAGTTTATAAGTAGATCCCTAGGAAAAGTTTTGCCTCAACACAATCTTCATCTTTCACATACCAAATATAATCAGTGTTTCTTGAATACTATATGTTTTTCAAATTTATTTGTGCAATATGTTACTAAATTAGTTAATATTTTATTTTCAAATTCAGAAAAAGGAAACATTACTCGTATTCATGGAAAAGCTAATTATTGGTTGATCACCTCCTTTTTTCCACCTCTGAGTCTTTCCTGCTCTCCTTATAGCCGGCATGACTTCTCTTAACTTAGGTTTCTTTGTATATAAGTAAAGTTTAGAATATATATATTTTTTTCTTTTGCTACTTTCTGAGACATTAGGTAAAAAGGTTCATACTAGATGGTCAGTTAAACATAATGTTAGCATGAATTCAAAGCTAGAAAAAGAGTTAAAGAGGAAATGTGTGTGTCTTGGTAGACCAGGAGGTCTTCTCCAGCCTTTCCCAGCAATTTAAGCAACAGATGTGAATACTTCACAAATCTGTAAAGACTATCGTCTTAAATATTATAGTAACTTAAAAAACTTTTGTGAACACCATAGCATTTAAATGAGAACTTTGAGGCTTTCTGGTTTACATATATTTTATAGTTTTTGTTTGAAATGCGTAAGCTTTGATTTAAAGTTTACTTCAATTTGTTAATGATGTGGTCAAAATATTTATTGAAAAACAAAGTGTATTAATGTTATACCTGCCATTTTTTTTTCTTAAAGCAATTTTTTTTGCATCTAACTGCCAGTGCCATTGTCAAAACTTATTTTTAAAGTGTTGTACATTTCTTATTAAACTAAGTGCTTAATTTTAAAGTATTACATTGCCATCCTATAGTGTATAAAAATGTGTAATTGCCAATTCATTATAACTAGTATTTATTTTTAATTAAAGTATAAGAATGCTGTTTGATTCAAGAAATCTGAATGATACTATTTCCTTATCCCCTTTTCTAATATAGCATAAAAATTGCCCTGAGTTTGAGTTTTAACTGCCAGTAGATGACCAGCCCAAGTGAACCCCTTCTCAGTTGCCAGTCTTTGCTTATATTAAAACAACTTAACAGATGTTTAGTTTTTGTATCTAATCTATGATTATTAAAATGTTTATAAAGTTTATTTTTATCAAAGAGATACAATTCATTATGACAAAGTATTGCAGAATAAATCTTGTTTTATAACATTTTTGTGTTTTCTCTGTTTTTTGGTGTGGGTAGTGTAGATGTATGTGACTCATACTCCTATACACACACACACACTTTCCATTTTAATGTTACAAAGTTGGAATATACAGATGAAAAATAAAGTTTCAATTTGAAAGTTTGTAAGTCTGTGTTTTTCTTTAAGTATTGTTTTTCTTGGTTTTTACATGTCATCTTAATCATTGACAGCTAAAGTAGTGTTAAGTTATTCTCTTCCTAAAGTTGAACTTCTAATTCACATATACGTTAGATATTTTTAAATACAACTAAGAAAATTTGAATATATGAAATTAAGATTATTTTAAAATACCAGTAATACCATATGTTTAAAAATTGAGGCATCCATTGTAAAATGGAATAATTTACAACCAACATCTTGACTTTTATCCCCCCCCCCACCCCCTTATTTCCCTTTGAGGTTCTGCACTGGTCATTTAAATGGTATTATTTACAATAGAATTGTTCATTTAAAATAAATCCAGTGAGACAGTCATCTTGATCTTAAACTACCATCACCCTCTTTAAGCCCTCCTTTCAAGCCCTCTCTTTGAAATACAGTCATTTAAAAATTATAGCCTGCTCTAGCTGGTTTTGTTCAGTGGACAGAATGTTGGCCTGCAGACTGAAGGGTTCCAGGTTCAGTTCCATTTAAGGTCACATGCCTGGGTTGCAGGCTCAGTCCCCAGTAAGAGGTATGCAGGAAGACAGCCAATCAATGATTCTTATCATTGATGTTTCTATCTCCCTCTCCTCCACCTAAGCCATTTTGCTCAATTAATATTTGACAAAAGAGGCAAAGGCATACAGTGGAGTCAAGACAATCTCAGTAAATGGTGTTGGGAAAATTGGACAGACACATGCAAAGAAAAATGAAAGTAGACCACCAGTTTACACCTTTCTCAAAAATAAACTCAAAATGGATAAAGGAATTTAAGACGGGAAACCATAAAAATCTTAGAAAAATCCATAGGCAGCACAATATTAGACCAGACATTTGGTAGCAATATTTTTACCAATACAGCTCCTAGGACAATGGAAACCAAGGAGAAAATATACAAATGGGACTGCATCAAAATAAACGTGCATAGCAAAAGAAACCATCAACAAAACAAGAGAGGCCACTGCATATTTGCCAATGTTACATCCGATAAGGGTTTAATCTCCAAAATTTACAGGGAACTCATACAACTTAAAAGGAAAATAAACAATCCAATCAAAAAATGATCAAAGAACCCAAATAGACACTTTTAGAAAGTGGACATACAAAAGGCCAAGAGTCATATGAAAACAAAGTCACTAATCATCTGAGAGATGCAAATCAAAACGACAATGAGGTACAATCTCACACCTGTTAGAATGACTATCGTCAACAAACGACAAGTGCTGGCAAGGATGTGGAGAAAAAGGAACCCTCGTGCACTGCTGGTGGGAATGCAGACTGGTGTGGCCATTGTGGAAAACAGTATGGAGTTTCCTCAAAAAATTAAAAATGGCCCAGTAATCCCACTTCTAGGAATATATCCCAAGAAATAGAAACACCAATCAGAAGGAATATATATACCCCTATGTTCATAGAAAAATTTACAATAGATAAAATTTAGAAACAGCCTAAGTACCCATCAGCAGATGAGTAGATTAAAAAATGGTGGTACATCTATACAATGGAATACTACACTGCTGTAAAAAAGGAATGTTTACCATTTGAAACAGCATGGATGGACCTGGAGAGCATTATGCTAAGCGAAATAAGCCAATCAGAGAAAGATAAATATCTCATGATCTCAGTCATTTGTGATATATAATGACAACATAAACTGATGAACAAAAATAGATCCAGAAATATAGAAGCATCCAACAGACTGTCCAACCTCAGAGGGTAGGCAGGGGAGGAAGAGAGGGTAAGAGAGCAACCAAAGACTTGTGTGCATGCATATCTAATATAATAAAAGAGAAACATGCAAATTGACTGTTACCACCAGCCAATCAGAGCGGCTGTATGCAAATTAACCCAGCCTAGATGGAGGCCAACAGCCATGGAACTAGAGCAACAGCCATGGAACTAGAGCAAACTTGCAACTGCCTGCCTAGGCTGGCTGAGCCTCTGCTCACAGCCACGCCCACCAGCCAATCAGAGCGGCTGTATGCAAATTAACCCAGCCAAGATGGAGGCTGGCAGGGCGGCTCTGCACTGGGAGCCTCCACGGCCAGCCAGCATAGCTGTGCCAGGTGTGTCAGCTCAGTGGGAGGGGGGGTCTGGCCTGGGGCCTCCTCGGGGCATCCAGGAGCAGCTATCCTGGGTCTGCTGCCTAGCTCCACCCCCGGGGGACTCCGAGGGGTATCCAGGAGCGCCTGTCCCGGGTCCACTGCCTGGCTCCACCCCCTGGGGGCCTCCCCGGGGCATGCAGGAGCGCGGGGCCTCTGCAGGGCTTGCAAGAGCAGCCGTCCTGGGTCTGCTGCCTGGCTTTGCCCCCGGGGGCCTCTGCGGACATCCAGGAATGCCTGTCCTGGATCCACTGCCTGGCTCTGCCCTGGGGGCCTCTGCAGGGTGTCCAGGAACACCCGTCCAGGGTCCGCTACCTTCATCTGCCCCCCAGGGGCCTCCACAGGGCGAGCAGGAGCGTCTGCTGCACAGTGCGGAGAATCCGAAGCCAGTCCACTGCTCAGCTCCACCCCAGGTGTGTTTGCTCAGCAGCAGGGCCCCACTGAGGGATTCTGCACCAGCGTCGGCCCCTGGCTTGCCACCCAACTCTGCGCCAGGTGTGTCCCCTCAGCGGTGTGGACCCATCAGGCGTGTGCAATCGTGGGCCCTCTGGTGGGAAACGTCCAGGCCTGCACTAATGGCTCTCAGCTCCTCACCGAGGGCACAGGCCGGGCTGAGGGACCCCCACCCCCACCCCCCAGTGCACAAATTTTTGTGCACCAGGCCCCTAATAAGTATATAAGTATAACCCATGGACATAGACAGTAGGGGGGTGAAGACATGTGCTGGGGGGTGGGAGCAGCCAGGGAGGGGTCAATGGGGGGAAAAAGGAGATATATGTAATACTTTAAACAATAAAGAATTTAAATTCAAAAAATGTAAAACAAAGTAGTAATAAAATAAAAAATGAAAAAGAAAAATTGTAGCCATTTGGTGGGTGGTGAACAAACACAATATATAGATAATGTATTATAGAATTATACAATGTCAACCCAATAGTGCAATAAAAATTTTCTTTTGAATCCTCACCCAGGGATATTTTGTGTGTGTGTTTCTTTTCTTAGAGGGGAAGGGAGAGAGAAACATTAAGTGGTTGCCTCCTGAACCTGTAGCTTAGTTACGTGCCCTGACCAGGAATCAGACACACAACCTGTACTTGGGATAAGGCTCCAACCACCTGAGCCAAACATGCCAGGGCTGTACACCTACTTTTGCTCCACCCTGTATTTTCAAGGGCGGTTGTATAGTGAACAGCCAAAGAAGATAGGAATAGTGTCTCCCTCTAAAGTGGAAGACAAGTTTGTTATCCAGGATAATAAAGATAATGGCTCCCTCTAGGGCAAAGGTCAGGCATATTTGCTTACACACTGTTCATTTTGTTGTTTATAGTATTAAATCTCTTAATGGGTAAAATAAAAGTATATATAAAACTAAATCTTGATCAAATTACAACACTGTTCTAGAACTCTATAATTTACTGCTGTAAAAAAGGAATGTTTACCATTTACAATTTACAAGCAAATTCTATACAAGCCCAGATTCTTGGTATCTTTCCAGTCCAATGAGCAAGAACCATGTCAGCAGGAGAACTTTTCCTTCCAATCTATTAAGATTTCATTTAAAGAACTCCCACCCATTTTCTGCTTTCACTTGCATACCAATCTGAATTCTTAAAAGAAATTCTCTATGAAATTGGTTTTTCTTAAATGTAAGTGTTGGATGATAATTCTGAGAATAAGTGATTCCTTGAAACTTCATTCTGTGTAAATACTATCCTTTCTTATAGATGATTTTTTCCCCCAGGAAATGTATGGTCAGCTTTACTTCATTTTAAGAACAATGTTGATTATTCCAACAAGAAATTACAATATTCAAAATACTTGCAATCAGCTCTTGGGAGAGGCAGTAGTGCATACTTACATATTTCAGCTGACACACTACAGGGTCTTTTGTCAGTGGATGTAAAGCAGAGCAATATATAATTTTTTAGTACACACTCTCTCTTTAAGAAACTGTTTTCCAATAGAATTGCAGAAAGGAATTCTCTTCTGTTTCCCAGGAGGGGTTGCCTTTGTTACAGCTCAACTATAAGCTTCATATGGAGTTGCAGCTTTCAAAATAGAGCATTAATTGGAAGCAATTATCCAATTATACCAGCTGTGCCTATACTGTATACTGAATATTTACCAACAAAAGAACAAATTTAACAGATGATTTAATATAGCAGCCTGGCATAATGAATCTGCAACCAACGCTCCAATCACATAGCCAGTCCTCAGTGGCTAAAATACTGAAGGGCACACCGGTAACTCAAGCCAATACAAAAAAATAAAGACTATTAGGCTTGGTTTTCAAAGCAGTATCAACACGGGTGATGTAATTTCAAAAGTCATCAAAAAGATTATGTTTGTTTATGATCTAAAATGAGTAGGATTTCTCCAACTGCTTGATTTTAAAAGTAGACTTGCTTTCAACTTTAATAGATTTTGTTTTGTATTCTTTTGAAGCCTTAAGTATGCGCCCTGAAGTCTTATTATGGGGCTGTCCTTGAAACTGATGCTCTGGAACCACTTTGGGTACTTCTCAGATAAGCACCCAGAAGAACCTGCCTTGTGTTAGATTCCACTCTGCAACCAATGGTGTGATAATGAGCTCCGGGGTCGTCCTTTTCTGCCTGTAATCTATTCAACTTTGCAGGTGCTGACCAAGGACTTGAGGGAGAACAGGCTTTGACTAGGCTTGCATTGATTAAATGGATGTGAAGATAATCCATATGGGCTGTCAAGGAATATTTTTATGTGCAAAACTCCACCACTAACACCTGCAAAATTGGCTTTGCGAGAAATGAAGTGTTTCATCTATTTGTTAACACTGTATTAAAGAAACAAAACAAAGGAACCAAAACACTTTGCAACCAACTCTTGAGTCATCTTATTGGTGCTATCTGGACAAAGAGATGCTGTTCCTCTAAGAGTTATGATGTCACCTTTGTCCAATCATAACCTTCCTTATGAGAGTGGAGGGATAATTCTCTGGAGACAAGGTGAGTGACAGCAGCAGGAACGCAGCAGTCACTAGGCAACAGGATCCGGCCTTCAGTGGAAGAGAATTTCAAACATTTAACCCTCAGTCACAGTTTCTTGTTGCTGACATGGCAGTAATCTCTGAACAAAAGGACTAATATGAATAATGCAGCTTTTTCCCCTACAGCTGTATCTAGAGGCAATGGGAGGAATCCTTCTGTGTAGGACTAAGGACATTATTTGATTTGAAAAGATTGGTAAAGTTACTGTGCTGTGTACTTGACACTAACACAAAATAATATTGAATGTACACTGTAATTGGAAAAAAAAGATTTTTTAAAGAAAATATTGGCAAAGTTAGAAAATTTTAAATCCTCTTTTTCACATGGGTCATGGTATAAGCCACATGACTATCTCCTCTGTGTGCTTAGAACTGTTAATTACTCCCCATAAGCCAGGTTGTCACGTGGGTGTGTAGTCTGTGCTTTGGACAGTCATGCTATTGGGTGTGGGAGGGGAGTGGAGCTAAAATCAGCTTGTGTTCCATGGGACCCTTATGCGGGAAGTTTCGAGAAAGGTGTCTTTATCTGACATATTGCCCTAATGGGGTGCTGTTTTGTCATTTCTCTGCCCGAAGAGGGTGCTTTTCCCTGATTTAAACAAAGTTGCTGTGTGAGCTCTTGGGATGGGGGGCCCTGCACATATAGCTGGGCTTATTTTTCCAACTATCCATAAAGTGCTACAATATTATCCTTCATCTTTTTCACTTCGCTATGCTACAGAATTTAGCACAGGGTTGGACAGATACAGATCTGACTGGTGGTATTGTTTCCAGACTGGATTTACAGATTCATCTAGTTCAAATTGTTTTGGTTTGTTTCTTAAAAAAAAAAAAAGTCTTGGATTTTTCTCTTATGAAGAGGTGACAGGGTAAGGGTAGAAGGGAATCCAAAGGGTTCAACCACTATGTGAGTTTCTAAAATAGTGTGTATTTTTAAGACAAATCCAGGTGCTGAGCTGAACTGTGACCGTCTTTTGTGGCACAGGATGCTGCACACTCCTGGCCTCTCCCAAGGGCTGACTTCCAAGCAACATTCAGTTCTCTGTAGATGTCATTTTCTCTCTGACCCCAAAACCCTATCGAGGTGTGCCTCTTGCATGGTCCCTAAGCATCTGGATATGGCATTATTTCCCTGTAACATTTGGTCCATTTCCTGATCCATATACCCCTTGTTTGCATTTATCTAATGTAAATTGGATAGGTATACACAAGTCTGAATCCGATGTTCTTGTATCTCTGTAGAATGTTGAGATTACTTATGAGAAATGTCTAAATGAAACTTTTCACCTTTGGATAGCCAAAATTCAATATCTGAGGAAAGTAATTGACAAACTAATTTCTGTAACATCTGTAACGTATTAGAATCCTTTGAATGAGGGGTGGAGGAAAGTTTTTTCAAATTTTTGCATTTCTAGGTAAATGTGCTATACATGTAAAGTTCATGAGTTTAATTAAAGTATTTTAACATGGTCCCCAATGTTAAAAATAAACTAAAAAAAAAAAAAAAGAAAATGAAAAAACCAATGGTCTTAAGGGTTTTGTGTCTCCAGGGATTGTTGCAGTACTTAGCTCAGTAAATATTTGTTGAGAGAATAAAAGGGTAAATTTTAAAAATAAACACAAAAATGCATTTAAATCTTCAAAGCTTCTGTTACATGGGAGATTTGCCTGTATTTTAGTACTGAAGAGGTAGCTGGCTGCAGCCATGTGAACCAGTGAACAGAAGGGGGTTAGATGCCCTCACAGCAATTTTAAGCAGCAAATAGGTATGTAAAACAGCCTCCTTTATTCAAACCAATCCCAAGGAGAGCCAAGACAGCCAGAATAGCATGGCAGGGTAGGATATCATCTAATGGCATTACTAGGTAGACTGAATCTAGACTAGTCTCCGTTTCATTAATTTGAGTCTGGTCAACTAAACTTTACTTGATTTGAATGAAAAGTGAAACTTATAAGAAAAGTAGGAAAATAAGTGCATAAAAAACTCAGTGTACAAAAACTTATGGGATGTGGCTAAAGCATCATTGTGAGGGACATTTATAGCTGAATGCCTATATTAGGAAAGCAGAAAGATCTCAAATCAATAACCTAAACTTCCACTTCAAAAAATTAGAAAAGGAAGAGCAAACTAAACCCAAAGAGTTGAAATAAATAAATTGAATATCAATAGAGAAAAGTAATGAGATCAAAAATTTCTTTGAAAAGATCAAGAAAATAGACAAACTTTTAGCTTGACTGACCAACCAAGAAAAAAGAAGAGAGAAGATACAAATTATTGAAATCAGGGATTAAATAAGAAAGCTGCTATGAATCCTACAGAAATTAAAAGAATTATAAAGAAATATTTGAACAACAGTATGCCAATTAATTAGATAACTTGGATAAAAAGAACATATTCCTAGAAAGATAAAAACTACTGAAACTGACTCAAGAAGAAATAGAAAATAAATATGTATACATAAATATTTTTTCTTTAAGAATATTTTCCTTTTTAAAAATAATTTATTTTTTAAAGTAGTTTTATGTTCACAGAAAATTAAGAGTAAGGAATAGACATCTCTTATACATTCCCTGTCCTCACACATGCATAGCCTCCCCCATTATCAACATCCCTCACTATAGTGGTACATTCGTTACAAACTGATGAACCTACACTGATACATCATAATCACCCAAAGCCCATAGTTAACCTTAGGGTTCACTCTTGGTGTTGTAAATTCTATGGGTTTGGGCAAATTAATAATGACATGTATCCATCATTATAGCATCATACAAAATATTTTTATTGCCCTCCAAATTCTCTGTGCTTCACCTATTAATTCCTTCCCACACACCAACTCCTGGCAACCACTGATCTTTTTACTGTCTCTATAACTTGGCCTTTTCCAGAATGTATTATATTTGGAATCATAAGGCCTATAGCTTTTTCAGATTGGCTTTCTTTCTCTTAGTATATGCAACTAAGGTTCTCTCATGTCTTTTCGTGGCTTGATAGTTCATTTTTTTTTAGTGCTGAAGAATACCCCATTGTCTGGAAGTACTGCAATTTACCTCTTCATTCGCCTACATCTTGGTTGCTTCCAAGTTTTGGCAATTATGAATAAAGCTGCTATAAACTTCCCTAGGCAGGTTTTTGTATGGACATAGTTTTCAATTCATTTGGGTAAATACCAAGGGGCTCAATTGCTCTATCATGTGGTAAGAGTATGCTTAATTTTGTTAGGAACCACTAAACTGTCTTATAAAGTGGCTGTATCACTTTGCATGCCCACCTACAATTTATGAGACCGCCTATTGCTCCACATCTTCACTAGTATTTGGTGTTGTCAGTGTTTCAGATGTTGGCCATTACAATCGGTGTATAGTGGTGTCTTGTTTTAATTTGCATTTCTGTGATGACATATGCTGTAGAGCATCTCTTCATATGCTTATTTTACTGTCTTTCTATCTTCTTTGGTGGAGTGTCTGTTAAAGTCTTTGGCCCACTTTTTAATTGGGTTGTTCTTATTGTTGAATTTTAAGAGTTTTTTTGTTGTGTGTGTATTTTGGATTATAGTCCTTTATCAGATTGTCTTTTGCAAATACTTTCTCCCAGACTGTGGCTTATCTTCTCATTCTCTTGACATTGTCTCTTACAGAGCAGAATGCTTTAATTTTACTGAAGCATAGCTTGTCAATTATTGCTTTCATGGATTGTGCTTTTGGTGTTGTATCTAAAAAGTCATTGCCAGACCCAAGGCCATCTAGATTTTTTCCCATGTAATCTTCTAAGAGATTTACAGTTTTCCATTTTCCATTTAGGTCTACAATCCATTTTGAGTTAATTTTTTGTGAGGGGTGTGAGGTCTGGGTCTCAGTTCATTTTTTTTCTATTTTTGGCATGTGGAAAAATACTTTCATTTTATTAATTATTTTTCTTCTAATATATGTGCAATGCAGGTAGAAATAAAGATAAACAAAAAAGAGGAAAATAACTCCATGA
>PVJC01036264.1:0-17779 GCA_004026665.1 Murina feae | reverse complement strand
GACTGCGGCACGCGGGAGCAACGAATTTTCAGTAACCACCAGAGGATTGCCCCAATGACAACAGAGCCCCCACTCACCTGCTCCACCATCCCGCCCAGCCAACACCCACCATGTTCTGCACATGCCCCCTGGTAGTCAGCGTACATCATAGCAATGGGTTGTTCAGTTGTTCCAGTTGTTCCACAGTTCGGTCTATTTGCATATTAGCCTTTTATTATATAGGATTACAGGCCTGGTGCACAAAATTCGTGCACAGAATGGGATTGGGAGGGTGGGGGTGGTGTCCCTCAGCCCAACCTGCACCCTTTCTAATCTGGGACCCCTTGAGGGATGTCTGACTGCCCATTTAGGCCCGATAGCACCGGTGGGCAGTTGGACATCTCTTTCACAATCCAGGACTGCTGGCTCCCGACCTCTTGCCTGCCTATTGCCCCTAACCACTCCTCTGCCAGCCTGATCAACACCTAAATGCTCCTGTGCCGGCCTGATTGCCCCTAAATGCCCTCCCCCTGCCAGAATGGTACCCCCCAACTGTCCTCCCCTGCAGGCCGGGGTCCCCCACAACTGCCCTCCCCTGCAGGCCTGGGTCCCTCCCAAATGCCCTCCCCTGCAGGCCTGAGTCCCCCCCAACTGTCCTCCCCTGCAGGCCTGGGTTCCCCCCAACTGTCCTCCCCTGCAGGCCTGGGTCCCCCAACTGCCCTCTTCTGCCAGCCTGGTCCCCCCCAACTGTCCTGCTCTGCCAGCCTGGGTCCCTCCCAACTGCCCTCCCTTGCTGGCCATCTTGTAGTGGCCATCTTTGACCACATGGGGGAAGCCATCCTGTGATGGTCAGTTTGCATATTATTCTTTTATTAGGTAGGATTAGAGAAGTCTTTTTGACTAGCTCTATCAACTTAGTACTATAACTGGGCAATCAATGGGTCTGTGCTGCCTGTCACTACTTGAGGCAATTAAGCAGTGACAGGGTTGAATCATATGAGTGTTTATTCCAATACTGCCAGCAATATGGAAGAGCAGCAGGTCATTCACAAAAATCTGCTCTCCACCCCACTATAAGCCAGCTGCTTATATTGGGTAGGACGACAAAGATTACATGGGGAAGTAGGCAAAAGGGTATGCCAAATGGGCAGTTAACAGGTAATGCAAGTTGGTGATTTACTAAGGCCTAAGGGTATATGCAAAGGCTGGGGGGTCCTCAAAGGGCTGGTGACATGAAGGGGCTGGGGGTCTTCAAAGGCTGGTGATATGCAAAGGGGTACTTTTACAGGTGAGCTCCCAGGTCCCACATGCAATGCCCAGCCATCCAGGTTAGAATGTGCTTTCTTTAATCAGAACAAAACAATCACGGTTAACAGAGCATGATTAATATTTCTTACAATTATAGCTGGTCCCCAATATTCCATTTCTGCCCCTATCAGTACTACAATTATTGTACAAGTTGGAAGCTGTGTTTTATGTTTCAAGGAACCATTATCTAATTATGTTTCGGGATTAAAGAATTACCTGAAACTACAGCTTTTCCTGGTAAGATGTCAGTGTCAGGTGGGATTTGGCAAAAAGGGCTGAGATCCTAATAGGTCCTCCAGTAAAGTGATTTTTGGCTAGTCTATATTTTTTGAGGTTGTAAATCAGGCTTAATTGGCCTCCACATTAACCTGGTTCCTGGCAGAGTGGTGACCAGGCAGGCAGCAGAGCCATTGCTGAATCAGCTGCTGCTGCTATGGTCTGTGTGCAGAGAGAAAGCCCAGGCTTCCCCTTTACAATGATGACTCACTCCTTTCAGGGAGATGAAGTTGTCCAGAAATTGTCTTTGAACCCTTACTCTTGTGTATTCCTGATTTTTATCTTCACTGGGCAGAAACACAGAGAATTGAGAGTTCTAACAAATTCTTAAATCATGAGGTCTCCTGGCCTCTGTGAACTTGGAGAAATCACTGTGGTGTCTCTTGCTTTGGTATGTCTGCCTAATTTTCAATCTACCTTGAGGAAACACAGGATAATAGTTCAAAACATGGTCCTTGAAGTCAGACTGATCTGGATTCAAGTCCAGACCGTGTCATAATTACCTTCATGATTATAGATAAGTTACTAAATTTATCGATGCCTCATGCTTCCGTATTTAAAATAGGGATATAATAATACACATCTCAATAAAGGATGTGAAGGTTAACTGATATAGTGACAAGCATGGAGCTTGATACAGAATACATACTCAATAAACATTAGCTGTTTGTTCTTTGTAATGATAATAATTATTATGGTATAGATATTTTCAGGATTGATGTCAGTTGCATTGGTAACTGCATACATAGAAATTAAACAAGCTTCATGGAATCCAAAAGGTGCTCCTCAAGCCCTACTTTAACCTCACATTTCAGTCTTCTCCACAAGAGGACAAGAGCCTGGTTTAGTTTTCATCACCTCTCCTGTTTTCCCTCTAGTGAAGATGTGAAGACAGTTAAGTGTTCAGCAAAACCTGAGTAACACTGGATTTGTTATACTTAGAAATTATTCTGGGATAATGAGTCAAAGAGAAAATCATGAAGCAAATATTAGAGGCTTTAGGAGAACATGCAATTTATCACTCAACATGTTTCTGAGCACCTATTATGTGCAAATCATAAGGCTGCATACTCTTGGGGATGCAAAGATAGTTGGTTTGCTTAAAAATAACAGAGGAAGAAAAAATAGCAGAAGAGATAAGAAGTAAACAAAGTAGTATAGCTATTCACAACTTGACCATGAACTATGACTACCAAGTGAGTGGACCACAGAACAGGACGTAAAGGAGTCTAACACCTCTCAGGGAGCTGAGGGACTTGGTAGGACTTGAAGATAGAAAAAGAGTTGGGTCTCCAAGACTGAGTAGGAATTAAACCAGAGAGGAGCAGGATGGATTGTCCTTGAACACATGGGGTAGAAGGTGGGGTGGGGATACATAGACCATGTTTGGCAACAGCATGTTGGGCAGCGTGGCAGGAGGGGAAGGCTCAGAAAAGTGAATAAAGATAATCCCAGGTCTGCTGGAAGCTGCTTCCACTTCTCCTTTGGTTTCAGGCTGGGGCAGAACCCTAGGTGGGATAGCGAGAGTCACTGCCCAGGTATGGAGAATGACATTTGCAAGAGCAGAGGCAGCCATCTGGAGCCAGCTAGAAGCTCACTCTGAGCCCTAATAATAGGCAGGCATCCAAAGCATGCGGGACTCTGGCCATGATAACATGGCTAGACTGTAAAATGAGTCACCTCGTTAGCAACTTCTGGGCTCAGTACTATGGGAGGGCTCCTGATGAACCTGGAAAACCACACTTAGCATTCGCTTCCAGGAGGGCCAACCAAGGCCACCTGCCACTCTGCCTGCCCTGGGGACATGGCTCACCCACAACTTTAGAAGTCCAGCACTATTTGTTTAGATATCTGCACCCTAAAGACTGAAGTGCAGGTGGTTCACAAACAACTGTCTTCAATATCCTTCTTTCTCTGGCAAGAGAGAAACTGCCGAGTTCTTAGAGCAACCTACCAATTTGAGACATTTGTGTGAATAACCCCCTAAAAGTTAGAAGTTTGCTTAATTTGAGGTGGGAGAGAGCTTTTCGTGTCCTGCTGTCTCTGAGAAACAGGAACAGAGAATTGTCTTTGAGAACAGAGCAAGCTACTCAACTCAGTAAGTGCTATCAAATCGCCATGGGAGTGAAAAGCCTTCTGCAGTGCCCATCTCCTCTTGCTGCCCAGTACATTTCCAGAACGGCTCCGTGAGCAGCTGCCCAGCAGGACATCCAGCTGTGGAAAGAACTAAGAAGCATGCCAGGGTCTGTCCTGCTTTTGAGTACACAAATGGAAGTGAAGGTAGGGAAGGCTGTAATCAAGTGAGACATCTGTACAAGGATCCAAAGGCAATCTTCTGGCGATGAAGAGAATGTCTTTCGGAGGTGATCAGAAAAAAGAGAATTTTTAAGGTGGTCCTGGGAAAAGGTGAGGAGAGGAAGCCGAGGCAATGTTTATGAAACAAAGAACCAAAAATCCCCCTTGAAGTAAGTCCACCCCTGTCCTCGTCCTTGGCCTGGTTCTTGAGCAACCCCTTCAGATGACGGTATGCATTTTTTCCTAGTAAGAGCCTTAAACTCCGAGTTCAGTTGACTTTGGGGATGAAATTGTTATTGTTTTCACATGCAGCACTCCAATAGTGAAAATACATTTAATGGTTACATGAACTCAGTCACTTACATATCCATCACATCTCCAAGAAAGCAAGCAAACTTTCAGCCTCTTGTACCCATGTGTCTCTTCCAATGTGGTGACATAGCCAGAGAGCTGCACACAACGAGACAATGAGTAAGGAAAGGCATTCTGGTCCTATAGATGGCCCCAGGTTTGCAGTCTGAACACAGAAAATTTCCAGCTGCACCACTTATTCAAACAGCACTTCCTGAGAACCACTCACTGAGAACTATAGGAGCCCTCCAGGAGTTTTCTCTCTGGTAGAGGATCATTCAGACATACAATTTCAATAAGAGGTAGACACTAAGAATTGCATGAGAGGAGAGGAGTAGAGGTTCTCGCCTTAGTGGGTAGGATAAGCTTTCATGGGAGAGATGGTTATTGAGCTAGACAAAACTTGGATGAATGGAGATGAGAAAGAATGCATTAACAGGTAGCAAGAGATGCCCTGAGCAGAGGCTCAGAGATGGTCAAGCTTGCAGCAGCCTCTGAGAAGAGCTTTACTAGATTTGGGGCAGAGACCAGAGATGGGAAGGAAAAGATCAAGAACCGAGCTGGAGCAGAGCTGGAAGTCAGATTTTAAACTCTATCACCTTAGCTCTGTTCTCTTATTGGTTTACCTTCTTTCATTCCCTTTCACTTGCTTCCTTTCTCCTCAACTACAATCCCCTCCTCCAACTATGCCTCATTCCTTCCATGAATCCCAAGCAGTGCAAATGGAGAAGACATGGGATTAATACAGAACTTGTAATGCCTTGAAGAGGGAAGGCAGAGATAACTGTCTTCTCCAGCAGGACACAGCCCAGTCATAGGAGTGGGCTGCAAAATCATATGAGCATCTGAAATTGCAGGGTCAAAGAGATGCTCTCCTGATTGGCAGATGGAATGAGATAGTGACAGGACCTAGAAAAGATGCAGGAAACTTGAGTTAAAAAAAGCAATAACAAGGAAGTGATTAAAATGTCTGATCTGAAGACAGAGCTGAAAAGTCACAGACCATCATCTTACAATGGGCTAATCATTCCTACCTCATTGTTTAAGGAGGATTAAATGAGAAAATGTTAATATGTGCTCAGCACAAAGCATGATCCATAAGAGTGCTAAATAAGTGTTTGCTTTTTACTGTTTTATTTATGACAACTAAGACCAGGAAGGGCTGAAGTCAAAGCCAATGAAATCAAGAGAATTCCAGAGGGAGTGTTCTGGAATGGAAAGAACCACTGAGCTCAATCTTATGAGATGCTCCAAACAGGAAATTCAGATTGTTCACACTAAGAAAAGCCACTTGATGATTGGAACAATGGCAGTCTCCCTTTGCCTATGTAAACGGTTTGGGGGAGGGAGGGAGGATTTCGATAAGCAAATGCTGATGATGAGCTAATGAAAATAAGCGGAAATCTTAACCAGTCCCATCAGACCTCAGTGAGGCCTTTGATATTTTATCTGTATAAAAGAAAGTTATTTTCTCTATAAGCATTGAATTTCATAAAACTTTCTCAGCTAAGTTATTGGCAAATCATGCATTGCCACATATTATTCTGTAAATGAGGCCTAGTGTCAGAGAGAAAATCATCTGTACTTAAGGGATATGGAAATCACACAGCCTCAAAGCCTCTGAGCTCAAATGTAGCCCTCTTCCCCTCTTTTAAGGTGGAGTGGGGAGGAACATCACAGGGGGAAGAGGAGTGCCTTTCGCAGGTTCAGTAATCTACACAGCTCCTCACTGACAGAGGGCTCCATAATCAAGGTGCAGCTGAATGGACCTGATGGTACCCTGGCTGCCCTAGCAGAGGCCAGTTTATTTTGAGCTAATTGCCTGGAAAAATCAAGCTGCGCCTCAGTGGAGGATTAAGAAGGAAGGATTGGATAGAGTGGCCTAACCCACCTGGTTGGCCTACATGAACCTTTCAAAAGGCACTAACGCTTCAAGAAATTGTCTGTTAAAATAACGAAGGTCAGAAAAAGAGCAGTGCTGTAGGGAGTGAAAAGGAAAAAAAAAAAAAGAGGAAGAGAGAAAAAAAATGGGAAAGGAACAGAAAGTCATGAGCTCATTTTTATTCATCAAATACAAATAGAGTGCTCTTTGCCAGGTGGTGTTCTAAGCACTTTACTAATACTCAGTTAACTGTCTGAGTATAGTGACATTCTACATACTGGCCTCATTTTACAGACGAGGGAAGCTAAGCAGAGAAGAATCAATGACCAAAGAGTACATAGCCAGCATGTGGCAGGGCCAGGATTGGAACCAGGCAGCCTTACACCAGTCCATGCACTTAACCATGCCCCCATCGGGAAAGTCCTAGACCCTGTTATAATGTAAGTATCTGGCCCGAGGGTGTTAACATCCCATGCAACAGCCCTAAAAATACTCAATTGTTAACGGTTATAGCTCTTCTATTATCCTTAAAATGTCAGATATTTCCTTGTGAATGAATATAAAGTGGAGAAGATATATCCAGGAGTTTCCCTATGCCAGCATTAGTCTCTCACTATCTCACTAGGGTCTGGGAGGAACAAGAAATTCAGGTGAGATGTTATCAGAAAATTAGTTTTGGGTAGAAATGTTGTTATATTAACCATAAAAGCTGGTTAAATGTGCCACCAGAATAACTGGCTTGGGAGGATTCAAGAACCAGCAGCCACATACATCCTAATCCCTCTGACTCTCAGATCTCCCAGTCTAGCTCATCCCACCAGTCTCCTTTCCCATTATAGGGACTTCTGTCTCATAGATCCCTGCTCTCTCCCTTTGCAGTTTAACTTCTCTTAGCTCTCCCCCTGCTCCCTGCCCAGTTCTCCGAACAATCCATCACACTGGTGGATGTGGTTTGATTTATATTCTCTTGAGGCTGCTTAGCTCCATGTAAGCCCACCTTAGCAGATTCTCAGCTCCAGGCATTACATACTCCCTGCTATGAAGAAGGTGAATCATATCACTGGGAAAATGGAGGTGGATACATCAGTTTTCCCTGGAATAACTTTCATAAAAGCATACCATGACCTCAATCCAGATGTTTTAGAGGCACGAATAGCCAGGCAAAGCTCTTGGTGTCACCCAGCCTTTGACTGTTGTATCCTTCTGTGTGCTAGATGCCAAAGAAAACAGGCCCAAGACAACAATTGTCTGGGTTCCCATTTTATTCTCGCTGTATGCTTTTCTCCCATCTGTTCCTCTCTGACCCTGATTTTGAGAATCACGCCACTGCTCCAACCTGACCCCCGGAGTTCTTTCTGCATTTGTTCTGTGGCTGAGTGCCCCTTGGGTTACCGTGTTCTCTGTATCATGATGGTATGTCTCGTGTTATTCTCATCTTCCTTGGTTCAGTGACGATACTTCTCTGTGCTTCAAAAGCGCAGTAGAAAAAAATCCTTTGATACACACTGAACTCTGTGTCATGAAGTTGTCTTTGCAGGCTTGCCATAAATACAGAAAAGTGCCCATATAAAATAACAATTTGGGCTTCATCTAGCTACCTGCTACTGTCAGCTTTCTGGGAGCATTCGGCTACAAAGTCTATAAACAAATAAATAGTATATTTGGTGCTAGGTTGTTTTATTATGGAGGGGGAATTTTAGCTGTGGAAATTAACAAAGATCTCATCAGAGAAGGGCAGAGTCCTTAGAGAGCCCACTTGTTTTAGTAGGGACCACCATCTTCCTCTAAGGCAGACAAGAGCAAATGGGAATGGTTCCCACTGTGTCCCCCCTCCAGCTCTGCTGCCCAATCAGTCATGCTGAGTTATTTGCAGGAGGCAGCAGAAGCAGCAAGGATGGACTCTCCCAGACACAGACAAAGCAGCCGATGGGGAGAATTAGGACTGGAGCCCTGCCAGAGCAGCTACAGTGCAGGGAGCCATTACACATCCACATAGTCGTCTGCTATTTCATGGGCATATGTCCCACTGTCTAATCAAACTGTTTGCTTCTCCAGAGCAAGGCCATTGCAGCACCTAGAGAAGGCTGGCTATTGAAAACAAAACTGACTGCACTCGCCATCCCTCTGTGGCACCTGTGTTGTGACCAGGCTCTCAGAATTACCTGAACATTCATATGATTGTCTTGCTTGCTCCACTTTCCTGTGAGCCAGAGAGGACACAGGAAAGCACATTGTCTGCTGGCCTGGGGTTCCTACCTGGGTCAAGGATAATCATTACTATGTATAAAGCTACTCAAAAAAGCCTCATTTGTAGCTGATGTTTGAATTGTAGTATTATTAGGGGATACTGCAGAGCCAAATAAACCTTTGATAGTGACCTCACAGGTTCCAGAAACCAGAAACAAGAATGTGTTGCCATCTGCATTGAGAATTTTTTAAAAATAGCTTTATTTATTGTTCTTATAATGAAAAGGGAATGTTTCCCAAGAATTATTGTACATGTCCTCTATAAAACCCAATGAAGCAAATGAGATGAAAATCGGCATGTTATACTCCAGGATAACCAGAAGGAAACTCCAACCCCTTTGAAGAATGCCCGGTCTATCTGCTCTAGCCCACGGGTCCCAGCGCCTATCCTGAGTAGGCTAAAGAGCAGGGCTATCAAAGCACATATGGCTTTCTCCTGTCACAGGAGGAAAATAAGCAAATGAGTATAATTTTCTCAAATGTAAACTGTGTTCTCACAAAATACTTAAATATTGCCTATGACCAGTTTCAATGGGTCAGGACTCAGAATCAACTAACAACTGACCAAGTACACCAAATATTTGCAGAAAAAGAATGTGTGGTTGCAACTGAAGTCAATTTGCTGGATCAAGCAGAAAAAGGGTGAATCCAGAAGTGTCTCATGGACCACATGGGCAGAGCGGAGCCGGGCTTGAGAGGGTCAGATACTATCTGAGCCTCTTACTTCACTTAATTCTTTTTTCCCCCTTCTAAACTGGCATGTTTTGCTATTTAGTCCACACAGTGGAAAATGTCTGCCCAGATCTCCCCAGCTTACATGTTAACACCCCTGGAAATAAAGAGACTGCCTTCTCTTTCAATCATAGTTTCCAAAACCCTGGGAGAAAACCTGATGGGCCCTGTATAAAGTCTAGGCTCCATCCCTAGTTCATAAGCTCTATCCAAAGGGCTGAGATCAACAATACAAAATGGCCACACGCGGTCCACCATGTAACCTGGGCAATTTCGAGAGAGGGAGATGGTTTTAGAAGCTACTGCAGGGAGATACAATGTGTCTGCTCCAGCATACCACAAAGAGTCCACTAACCAAGCCAAACACCAATGAATTCAGTGGGGAAATACTGAGGAGGATCAACAAGTCCTCCAGAAACACTGCCAACACTTTTTTTTTAAACTACATAGCAATAGAGAGAGGAAGCTTTCTATAATATCTCATTTAGTTCTATAAGACATTATGACAGACTCTGTTTTACAGATGACGATACTGAGGTTCAGAGAGGTTAAGTAGCTAAACTAATGTCACGAGGCTAGTAAATGGTAAAACAAAACTCAAACCCATGTGGACTCCAAAACCCCATTCATGCTCCATCCGTTCTTTCATGTTGACTCCCAGATGAACTCTGCCCAGAGATAAGTCTCCTTGGAGTGGAGATACATTTACCTAGAAGCTGGCTGTCGTTTTTTGTGTCTGAGACTTCTCTGAGCCCTCAGTTTGCCAAGCACTGATGTAGCCAGTCCTATGAGGGCTCTGACCACTGTACAAAGACCCCCAGCATCCTCAACTTAGAAGGACCCAGCAGGTACCTGACCCAGATGCTCCTGCTCTAAGACACAGACAACCCCCAGGTAGCACATTTCAGCTCCATGCTACTCATAAGCCGTATACTGTTCAAGTGCTACTGATGTCATTTCCTGTTTGTATTTTGTTTTTTGTTTTGTTTTCACAGTTCGTTGCTCATCCTAACTGTCAGCAGCAATTGCTTACCATGTGGTATGAAAATCTCTCAGGCTTACGTCAACAGTCTATTGCTGTGAAATTCCTGGCTGTCTTTGGAGTCTCCCTAGGCCTCCCTTTTCTCGCCATAGCCTATTGGATTGCTCCGTGCAGCAAGGTACAGATTGCTTAAGGTGCATGTCTTCGCGGTTATTTCTTCTCTCTCTAGCAAGACTGAAGTCCACTTTATTCAAATAAGCATCTGATCACTTTTCACATTTAAAATAGATCTGAGATACCTAGCAAAAGTTGAAAACTACATTAGAGGGAATGTTAAGATCTGTTTTCTTTCAACCATCTTTTTTTTAAGTGAGAGGAGCGATAAAATGGAAAATTTTAAGCATGTGAGACAATCTGATCAATAACAGATCAGAGAGGGGGAAAAGGCACATTTCCTCTTCTAATTATGCAATATCCTCAGCATGTCCTCCGAACCCACAGTAATAATTATAATTATAAAAAGAGGAATAAAAAGAGGAATAGACAACACTTATCGAATACTTTTCCTTTGCTAAGTAAGCCCTTTTAACGGAATACCTCATTTCACTCCCTCAATTACAGTAGGGCACATATACTTAGGGAGGTTCAGAAAAGAGAAATAACTAGTTAACTGAGAGCCAAATGGAGCTCCTGTGGGGCACTGCAGAGCCATGTCAACATCTTCCCAGTTTCCTTGGCTTCCTTGATTGGGTCTGGCCCCACGCACGGACAGTTAATTAGGTCACAAAAGGGAAAAAGACAAAGGAAAGAGAAGAGCTTAAAAGGTACACAACTGGGTTCTTTTGTCACAAGGAAGAGGAAGTATCTGATGGCAATGGTAACGAAAGCACTGGAACCTGCAGATCGCAAGTTGCCACACACACAAGCTGCCATCTCTACAGCCCAGTCATTTGATCCACAGTCACAGAAAGCACTAGCAACCACTCCAGCCTCAGATAAGAGTTAGCGCTTATAAGACTGAACCATGCAAAAATTTTGGAAATAAATGTCATGGGTTAAATGGTCATTAAAAGGTTCCAAAGCTGCATGTACCTAGTGATGTATTAAAAAAGGAATTAAGCTTAAGAAATCAACATTCAGTAGAAGAAATATGACTACAGGGAGATTAGTTCCACAGTAAATATGATCAGCTAATGCAGTTAATAAGAGTGTCATCAGTGAATGTATCCTCTTGTCAGCTCCACCAAGAGAGAACTCATGCCTGGATGGTAGGTCCAAGACTGAAGGACTGCTGATGAGGCCACTGAAGCAGGCAGATATGGAACTGACTGCCTTAGATTAGGAGGGGTGTCACAGAGAAGGGTTGGGACTCAAACTCCTTCCTCTGCAGAATGGCATTAAAAATAAAAATCCTATTGTGGCTGGTTTGGCTCAGTGAACAGAATTTTGGCCTGTAAACTGAGGAGTCCCATGTTCAATTCTGGTCAAGGGCACATGCTCGGGTTTTAGGCTCAATCCCCAATGGGGGTTGTGCAGGAGGCAACTGATCAATGATTTTCATTATTGATGTTTCTCTCTCTCTCTCCCTCTCCCTTCCTCTCTGAAATTAATAAAAATATTTTTAAATAAATAAATAAAAGTCCTCATATCGAATATCTGTGGTGTTCAACCGTATCACCATTGAGGATTTTATTCCTATGTCAGTCTACCATGACATGGATTTCTAAATCTGAATTTCCCAAATCATATATATGATGTAGACAAAGGCAATTTTTTCTGTCCTTCATTTTGAGCTGTAAAAAGTACAGTGAGTGAAAAAAATGAACAAAATTTAAAGCTGGGTTAGAGCTGGTCATTGGTTTCAGGCACAAGTTTCCATACTGGAATTATCTAGTCTGTTCTACAAATTATCATTGCCTTTGCCCAGAGCCTAAATGGATGGGCATGCTTGCCTCCACACTCTCTGAGCCACAAACTTATTCTAGGACATTTAATCATTACAATAACAACCACTTAGTGGAGAAAACACTGCCAATATCACTTTTACTCTAAAACTAAATGTGACTGCTTCCAGGAAACTAGGACTAGCCAACACCATCAAATTGGTTTGCTTCTGCCTGCCCGAGGAAATATTCGCAGAGAAATTATATGCCAATGGCTAATTTTCTAGTAGGACTGAGAAGAACCTTAGCCAAAATCATGCTGGAGGGGGGGATTTTGGACTTCCTTGTAGCTCACTAACACTAAGAGACTGATGCTACCATGGAACATAGGGGTCCAAGGTATAGCAATCTTCTGGAACATTCTAGAATAAATGATTGCAGGAAAGTTTGGCACAATGGTTGGAGTTTCCTCTCTGTTCTGATGCATGTCTGATTGACATTTGGTACTCCTGGAACTTCCACTAAGACTAAGAAACAGACCTCAATGCAGTGGAGGGGTGTTCACAGCTGACTGACAAGTCCTAGCCTATGGCATGGGATAATTTTTGGTAGCAATGCTTGTTCCAAGGGAAGAGTCCCTCAGTAAACAGCTTTTTAAACTTGCTCTGATGCAGCCAAAGGAGAAATAAAATAGTCAAGATATTACATCTCCCTCATAAAAATTACATATTCATAAAATCTCTCTGCTAAACCTCACCAACCAGCTACTGTCTATCAATGTCTAATAAATATTGAGATTTCTGCTTCCAACTTAATGGCATATTTACTTCCTAATAGTTGCTGTCATTATCTAGGGACACCAAAATTACTTGATTGGCCTGCCAAAATCACCTCATCATTTATTTCCTAATGAATTCCCAAGGCTGTCAATTCTACTTTTACATAACTTTCTGAGGATCTCTAAGAAATACAGTTAAATAAGATAATAAGATTAAGGGTGTCAACAGGAGTTCAGCTTGCTGATCTGGTGGTTGAAGAGGATGACTAAGCCACCGATGTGTACACATAGTGATAACTGCAGGTCTGGAGCACTGGAGAGGTTTGTCAGGGTCAATAAACAGATCAGTGATTTTCTTAATCATTTCTCATTATAAAACCAATGTAGGTGAGTTCAGGCAGCCCCTGAGGGGCCAGTGGGTTCTTATCCACATGGATACTCTCAAATCTAGTCAGGAAGGCATGGGTGATTCCACATAGAGAGCTCTCAACAAGGGCCCCAATGCCAAAGGTCTTTGATAACTGATTAGGCTTCTTTCCATCCTTTGCTATTCCCTTCTGATTCATATGTTAGATTCTTTGTCTATTAAAATCTGACAACTGAAAGAATAACAGCCATCTTCAAGGCTGTGTCACTATGGCAGGTAGACTGGGACAGAAGTCAGTATCATGAGAGTGTTGAAGAACCACATAAGTCCTATTTATAAAAGTGCAAAAGAAGAAGCTGATTTCCTTCGTTACCTGCTAACCTTCATTGTTCCACTGTCTTTATAAATTAGTCCCAGGACTCAGGCAGGGAGAACTGTAAACAACTGTAGACTCCCACCTGATGCCTTTGCAGAGTGCGATCTACCAATGCTTACTGCCACGTTACTCTTGCTTGCAGAAAGGTCCAAGTGTTAGTTGTTGCCCCCAATCCTCAGCCCCATCCCAAACAAAAACATATAGTGCTAGTGTGTATGGGGTGGGGTGCAGGGGTGGCGGGGAATGGGAAGAGATTAACCAAATAACTTATATGCACTGTCCATGAACACAGACAATAGGGTGATGAAGTCCTGGGGTGGGCTGGAAACCGGGTATTGGGGTCAAGGTGTGGTGAGGGAGGCAGTGAAGGGAGGACATCTATAATATTTTCAAGATAAAATTTTGTTTTAATCTAGTCAAGAAGGCAGGGTGATTCCACAGCTTTTGAGAATCCCTATTTTGCCTTCCTAAAGCTAAAATAGTTTGAAACATGTGGCCCAGGGCCAACCAGGGGAGGACAGTGCCACCAAAGGCCTCTGTGTCTCCCTCATTTGCCTCTACCAAAGCTACACTGGATTTAAAAAAAGCATAATGCAATTTTTGAAGCATTGCCACAGAGAGGAAATTTGTGCCAGGAAATAAGAGTTGTGCTCCTTTGTTACAAAAGCTTCTGTCCTCAAACCCAAAAGGAGAGTTCATCGTGGTTACCTGTGGGATAGGATTGAGTGCCAGAAGGTTGATTACTTCCATGCCCAGCGCAGTGTGACACCTGCAACACTCCCTCCCGGTCTCTTCATCTATTTCCTACCACAGTGTTCAGCCTATCTCTTCCGACCGGCAAACCAGCAGCTCTGAAGGGAAAGACCAACTCATTATAGCCTGTTTCATCTCCATCACCTCCAGTGCTCAGAAACATAGATAGTGCCCCAAAAAGGCTTGTGACATAAATACATAAGGACTATGTAAGTCTCCTTTTGTGAACCCTAGCATATAAGTTTCTTAAGAGTCAGTCAAGTTTAAGTTTTCCCTTAGGGGAACTGCCTCAGCCCTTCCAGTGCCACATACTGAGTGCTTCCTATGTGCCAGTAACTGTTCTGCTTTGCACCTATTAAAAAAATTCATTCCTTATGTCAACCTTGTGCATTAAGTACTATTTCATCCCCATTTTTACAGATGAAGAAACTGAGACACAAAGAGATTAAGTAACTTGCCAAAAACTATGGAGCTGTGATTTAAACCCAGGCTCTCTGGTTTCAGGAACCTGACTTACCTTACCCACTGCACACATGCCCACACACACACACATGCCCACACCCATACCAACCTCCCTCCCAACCCCACCCAGTTACAACAGCAGCATTACAACCTTCAATGCTGAATGCAAACATCTTAGCTGCTGACTAACTGACCTTACTGTATTGATTTCAGGCAGAAAAGGAGAAGGAGAAATTGGAAAAAAAAAAAACAAAAAACAAACACATCAATGATGAGGGAGAATCACTGATTGGCTGCCTCCTGCATGCCCCACACTGGGAATCAAGCAACAACCCAGGCATGACCTCCTGGTTCACAGGTTGTTGCTCAATGACTAAGCCAGGCTGGCCAGGCTAACTAAAGGGGAGGAATAAAAACCTACTGCTCCTTCCCTTCTTTCTCTGGAAGCCCTGCCTTTGAAATCCCACTATTACTCAGACCTCTTTAGCCCAGGATGACAGGTGGATTCATGTGGTAATGTAAGGGGACGCTGATTATAAATTCTTAGGGAACATTCCCCACCCAAGACAGGAAGCTTACTGAGCCCTGGGTTAGACATTTTGAATAATATTTTTGGAGGGAGCATTCTAAAGAAAGTGCTACTAATTTAACTGGGATCTCTCTAAAATATGAGAACCATTCCAGCCCTGAAGATATTTCTTTTTGAAATACTTGATCTAAAGTTTTTCTCCAGCCCTAACCGGTTTAGCACAGGGGATAGAGCATCAGCCTGCGGACTGAAGGGTCCCAGGTTCTATTCCAGTCAAGGGCATGTACCTTGGTTGCGGGCACATCCCCTGGAGGGAGTGTGCAGGAGGCAGCAGATCTATATTTCTCTCTCATCGGTGTTTCTAACCCTCTACCCATCTCCCTTCCTCTCTGTAAAAAAATCAATAAAATATGTTTTAAAAAAATAAAATAAAGTTTTTCTCCATTCAGCTTTCCAACTTGTACACTGAGCCCTTACTTGAGGCCATTGGCACCTGGCGATGAGTGAGGGGGGCACTTGGTGAAAGGGATTCTTGATGTCACAGACTGGGGAGAGGTGCTGGAAACAGTCTGTGTGCTTTACTGCAGGTCTGGCCTATTCTATATGCATATGGCCACCAGGCCCAGTTAGGTGCATTCACTTGGGGTTAGGGAGAAGAGCCGAGTGCCATGGAACACAAAGATGAGCTTACTAGTAGAAGCAGGTGCCAAACCCTGAGGGCTTATAAACGCAGTTCATTTGGAGATAATTCAGGAGTGCTACTTAGTTATTCTCACATCCATATACTTCCCAAAGGAAAAGAATAGTGCCCAGAAAGTTTGGGGTGAGGCAGACTTAACTATTACAAGCTTGGATTTCCTGGTAAGTTCTTAGCTGCTATGGTCCAAGTAATGACAGAGCTGCTGAGCTCATGTGTCAGACTAATGAGTTTTGCACTCCAGGGAGAGCAGGCCAAGTCCTACATCTCCCAAAGCTTTGCCATCTCTTTTGACACCTATGCTGTTGCCTGACCCAGCTTTAATGATTCCCAGCTCAGTACCGTTGGCATATATTAGTTGACTTTTTTCCTTTCTTTTGGATCACCTGGGCCTTGTGAAAGAAGGAGGTTTTCCCAAATATAATTTGCTTCAAAAATTACCTTTGAGAGACAAATGAGAAATGTCACACACACAAAAAAGAAAGAAAACTATTGAAATAATTTGATCTCATTTGACCTTTATCACAGTTTTACCAGCAAAAAGACACATTCAAACCCAAAAGATAGGAAAGGAGCATTGATGCCTAACCTTACTTTTCTTCCTTACAGTCTAGATCAGGTGGGAACTGACACAAGCTAATTTTCTGAATCTTAGCAGGCCTTACCAGGGTTTTTTCTTACGGTTGGTTGTAGATATAGTAATTTTACAGATGCAACTTCTGTCAGAAAATAACTATCAAAGGAAGTAACAAGGACAACATTAAGTTCATCAAACCAGCTCTCCCAGGGAATCTCAAGGCTAGCTTAGGCACAGCTGCATGCATATTCCTGCAATCGGGAAAGTCACCCAGGTGAGAAGATGGAAAGATATTCATCCCCACCTCCTCACCCAGATAGTTATTAGAGATGCTACATAGAAACCACTGGTAGTCCAGCTGGCATGGCTCAGTGGTTGAGCGTCGACCTATGAACCAGGAAGTCACGGTTCAATTCCCTGTCAGGGCACATGCCTGGGGTTGCAGGCCCTATCCCCAGTGTAGGGCATGTGACAGGCAGCCAATTAATGATTCTCTCTCATCACCAATGTTTTTATCTCTCCCTCTCCTTGCTCTCTGAAATCAATAGAAATATATATTTTTAAAAAGAAACCGCTATATAGGATGGGGGAAACTTAGCCATCAATCCTTTTAGAGCTATAGCTATCTCTATGTTTCAAATCTTTTTTCTGATATTTCTGGGGCCTCGCTGGGACACACAAGAGCTGGTGTCTCTTATCCTCTCTCAACTTTCCCTCTCCCCACAACCCACTCCCCACCCTTCAGTTATTCTCTATCTTCTCTTGCCTCTCACTACTACACCAGCAAGGACACAGTGACAAGAAGCAATGTGTTGACTACTTAAGGATGTCTCCTGGATATACCTAGTGTCCCCGTGTCTTATTTGGGAAACAGGACTCCAATATGTCAACACAGTCACCTAAAGTATTGAAAATTTCAAACTTGAAGTCATATAAATAAAAATGAAATTTGATTGAATTTCATGTTTTACTGAATTTATGTGAAGTATTTGTCTTTACATTAATCTCTGCATTCTGAATTTAGCATATCTACTTATGGCCAAAAATAATCCACCATCTCCGTTTTGTAAATAATAAAGTTAAACATTACAACGAAAAGTCATTTCTCAAATGTTTGTGGGCCCAGTGGTTTTCTGGTCATCTTTTTTCATTTCTGAGGTTGTTGTGCCATATGACAAGTTGTGATGCAGGTGAATCCAAACAAGTGTTCTCTAGCACAAGCAGGGCTTCCCAATGTCTGGACTTGAAATGCAGTTTTTTAAATAAGATAAAAACTACCTTTTTAAAATTTTCAATAGGTAAATA
>PVJC01036263.1:0-17804 GCA_004026665.1 Murina feae | reverse complement strand
GACCCTGTAATCCCACTTCTGGGAATATATCCTAAGAAACCAGAAACACCAATCAGAAAGGACATATGCATCCCTATGTTCATAGCAGCACAATTTACCATAGCTAAAATATGGAAACAGCCTAAGTGCCCATCAACAGATGAATGGATTAGAAAACTGTGGTATATCTACACAATGGAATACTATGCTGCTGTAAAAAAGAAGGAGTTCTTAGCATTTGCAGGAGTATGGATGGAGCTGGAGAACATAATGCTAAGTGAAATAAGCCAGTCAATGAGAGAAAAATACCACATGTCCTCACTCATCTATGGATAATAATAACCATTATAAACTGGTGAACAAAAATAGATGCAGAGGCAGAGCAACACCAAACAGACTGTCAAATTACAGCAACAAGGACAGGGATGTTGCGGGCGGGGGGGGGGGGGGGAAACAGATCAGCCAAGGGACTTTTGTGTGAGCATTTAAGCATAACCAATGGACACAAAACACTGGGGGGTAAGGGAGGCGGGCGGAAGGGCAGGGGGAAAAAAGAAATATATGTACTAATCTGTGTAAAGCTTTATGTAATTTAAAAAATGTAAAAAATAAAAAAATTAAAAAAAATTCTTTGAAGGAGTGTTGACTTCAAAAGCTGATATAGATGTTCATCATTCTCACAATTATAATGATGAGTTCTTATAGAGTAGCATTTTTATTTACTATGAATAAAAATCTATGTTAATTCCAAATATATAAGTCAAAGACTACATCAAAGATATTTGTTTGAAAATGCTGGGTGTGTTTGTAGCTAAAAAGGTAGTGTAAGTGCCAGTTTCCAAGGATAATATAGCTCAAAAAGTCAGAGCCATTTAATGGTAAGAAGGGCAGACTGGCAAACCAAATAAAGCTAGTGATACAATTTTAATTGCAATTTGTTGAATGCACAGATATTGTCAATATGCTATTTCTTCTAGTGTAACTGTATTTCCATATGATGCTGATATGAAGGAAATTTTTCTTTTTTTTTCCTTTTTTCAACCTTATTGACAACAAATGCAACTAGCTCTGAAATGCATAACTCGACAAATGTGTTTGGAGTTAAGCTTTTTTATAGAATTTTCATTTCACAGGTGCAAGAAAGGAAAAACTCTCTGGGGTTACTGTCCAGATTACAGAGCTTGAGCCAAAAGTATTAATCAACACAGAACTTCCTTTATTAAGAAAGCCTCCTATGTAAAAGTTTTCAACTGAAATGAACAGAAAGCTTGATATCATAGTGGAAATTGTGATTTTGTATAGGCTAATATGTTACCTTTAAAATTATTTTTTATTATTTTATAAATATGAAGTTTAATATTAAAAAACTAGGGGCCTGGTGCACAAAAATTTGTGCACTCGGGAGGTCCCTCAGCCCGGCCTGTGCCCTCTCACAGACTGGGACCCCTCAGGGGATGTCCACCTGCTGGCATGCCTGGCCTGCCTGGGTGAGGGGCTGATGGCTGTTTGCAGGCTGGCCAAGCCCCTCAGTGTAGGCCCTCACTCCATTGGGGTGTGGCCAGCCTGAATGAGGGGTTAAGGGCTGTTTTCAGGGTGCTCACAGTGTCTTCAGGGTTCGAGTCCCTACTGGGGTGCCTGGGCAGCCTGGATGTGAGGCTGAGGGCCGTTTTCAGGCTTTCAGGCTGCTCACAGCTCCTATTGACCCAATGTCCCAGAAAGACTGGCTGGAAGCAGGTTTCTGAGGTTTATTAATCTTCTATAATTGATACACTGTTGCTTTAAGCCCAGACCTTACATGCTTGAGTACTTTCTCCCAAGTGCCTGGGTCCCATCCGGAGGCTTCTAACAACCAGGGATTAAAGTGTAAGAGGCACTTCCACAGCATCTGGAGTTCCTTTTCTGATATCTTAACTCGCCTACTCTGCAAAATGGTGTGGAGAGCTCGCGCCTGAGGGGTGTGTGCGGCCCGGGGGGGGAGGGGTGGGGGAGAATATTGCCCATATTGCAGAGGGTCACTCACCCGGTCCCATGTTCTGGGGGCCCCACGTTCGGGTGCCATATGAAGCAGAGAGTCTCCCAGGGGTGAGGATGATGGAGCCCCTAGCGCTAGGATGCTTGCATGCACGACTCCAGAGACCAGGTTCTGTGACACAGGTCTAATTTTATTGAGGAAGTACAGCAGAATTTATAGCAGAGGTGGCCAATCATGGAATATCTTCTTAGAGAGCCAATGAGCGTAAAGGTCGGGGTACTGTGTACGTGGCTCTAGGAGGGGCTCGGGTGGGCGTTGCCATCTTCCTGGTTTGCCAGAAAGATCTGAACTGCTGGAGTGTGCTCACAGCATTGCATCAGCCACTGCACCGAGATAAACCTCCTGTGCTCTACCTACACCAATCAAAAAATGGAAAACAGAATTTGGGAGGCTGAGTATTGTTCCAGTGAGTGGCGTGGTGCAGTTGCAAAGTATGGATGTGGGTGGGAGGAGGAGTATTGTATAGGTATCTCACAGGCCAGATGTGGCCTTGGTGAGAAGCCGCCATTGTGTCGTAAAGGACCTGATAAAAAGGGAATTTAAGACAGCACTGGAAGGGATTGTGTTTGATGATCTGCCTTTCCGAAAGTGCGTTTTTCTGCTGTCTTCCGAGTTGGATTGAACCTCCTCAATCCCTGTAGGCTCTCAGTCAAAAGTGCAGGTCAAAATGGAAGTGAATCCCCCCAAGCAGGAGCTCCTGCTAGCTCTGAGAGTGATGCGGTTGACAAAGCTTACTTTATTCACCAATATTCCAGTAACATGTGAAGAGAAATACTTACCTGGAGATCTCTTTAATCAACTCACGAGAGATGATCCTTCAACTGTAAATGGTGCAGAAATTTTAATGTTGGGAGAAATGTTGACTTTACCACAGAATTTCGGGAACATATTTTTTGGGAGAGACCTTTTCCAGTTATATCAACGTTCATAATGATAGCAATCAAGTTGTAAAAGATATATTGGTAAAAGCTGATCTTTAGACAAGCTCTCAGTGTTTAAATCTTTCTGCCTCCAATGCTGCAGTGGCTGAACTGAAACCTGATTTTTGTATTGATGATGTCATACACCATGAAGTAAAGGAAATTGGAACACACATCTTGGTGTGTGCAGTGAGTTATACAACTCAAGACGGAGAAAAAATGTATTTTAGAAAATTCTTCAAATTTCAGGTTCTCAAACCACTGGATGTGAAAACCAAATTTTATAACGCAGAGACTGATGAAGTATTTCTCAAAGCCCAGATTCAGAATATTACGACCTCACCCATGTTTATGGAGAAAGTTTCATTGGAACCATCTATAATGTACAATGTAGCAGAATTAAATTCAGTCAACCAAGCTGGAGAATGTGAAACTATGTTTGGGTCAAGAACCTATTTGCAGCCAAGGGATACATGCCAGTACTTGTATTGCGTAAAGTCCAAGAAGGAGTTTGCAGAAAAAGCAGGCATCATTAAAGAAGTAACAGTAATCGGAAAATTGGGTATAGTCTGGAAAACAAATCTAGGTGAAAGGGGAAGATTACAAACCAGCCAACTTCAAAGAATGGCTCCAGGTTATGGAAATGTTAGGTTGTCTTTGGAGGCAATCCCAGATACCATAATCCTAGAAGAACCTTTTCATATTACCTGTAAAATAACAAACTGCAGTGAAAGCACTATGGATCTAGTTTTGGAAATGTGCAATATCAATTCTGTTCACTGGTGCGGCATTTCTGGAAGACAGCTTGGAAAGCTGCATCCAAGTTCCTCTCTCTGCCTTGCCCTTACTCTGTTGCTGTCTTCAGTACAGGGACTGCAAAGCGTCTCTGGCTTAAGATTAACAGACATGTTTTTAAAGAGAACATATGAATATGATGACATCGCACAAGTCTGTGTGGTATCTTCGGCCGCTAAAGTGGAAAGCTGAAGAAAATTTCCAATGTTATGCTTTTCATTGAGTTTCACAGAATTTTCTGTATTTTTTATGACCTTTATAAAATGATCAAGTCAACAGTAAAACAAAGTATATGTTATCTAAATTTCTTTCCTGTAAAACAGTTAAAGTATTAAATATTTGTTTTGAAAAAAACCATCTAGCCCTGGCTGGTTTGCCTCAGTGGATAGAGCGTCGGCCTGTGGACTCAAGGGTCCTGGGTTTGATTCCAGTCAGGGGCATGTACTTTGTTCTGTGGGCACATCCCCATTGGGGAGAGTGCAGAAAGCAGGTGATCGATGTTTCTCTCTCATGGATGTTTCTAACTCTCTGACCCTCTCCCTTCCTTTGTGTAAAAAATTAATAAAATATATTTTAAAAAATGGAAAACAATCTAAGTAGACACTTTTGGAAAGTGGACATACAAAAGGGCAATAAACATATGAAAACAAGCTCAAAGTCACTAATCATCTGAGAGATACAAATCAAAATGACAATGAGGTACCATCTCATACCTGTCAGAATGGTTATCATCAGCAAATCAACAAACGACCAGTGCTGGTGAGGATGTGGAATAAAAGGTACCCTCATACACTGCTGGTGGGAATGCAGACTGGTGCAACCACTGTGGCAAACAGTATGGAGTTTCCTCAAAAATTAAATATGGAATGGCCATTTGACCTAGTAATCCTACTTCTAGGAATATATCCCAAGAAATCAGTAACACCAATCAGAAAAAACATATGCACTCTTATGTTCATAGCAACCCAATTACAATAGCTAAGATTTGGAAACAGCCTAAGTGCCCATCAGCAGATGAGTGGATTGAAAAACAGTGGTACATCTACACAATGGAATACTATGCTGCTATAATAAATAAGGAACTCATACCATTTGCAACAGCATGGATACACCTGAAGAGCATTATGTTAGGCGGAATAAGCCAGTTGAAGAAAGATTAATATCACATAATCTCATTCATTTGTGGAATATAATGAACAACATAAACTGACTAACAAAAATAGATCCAGAGGCATAGAAGCATCAAACAGACCATCCATCCTCAGAGGGAAGTCTGGGGAGTGTTAGGGGGAAGGGTAAGAGATTAACCAAAGGATTTGTATGCATGCATATAAGCATAGCCTATGGACACAAACAGTAGGGGTTGAGGGCATGTGCTGGGAGGTGGGAGTGGAAGTTGGCAGGAAGAGATCAATAGGGGGAAAAAAGAGACACATGTAATACTTTAAACAATAAAAGAAAAAAAATTAAACTAAATTCCAGATATAAGTGATGTACGTTCTGGGGATGTAATACACAACATGGTACTTATCTATATACTAGGGTCCCTCACCCGGCCTGTGCCCTCTCACAGTCTGGAACCCCTCAGGGGATATCCATCTGACCAGCCTGGCCAGCCTGGGTGCGGGGCTGATGGCTGTTTGCAGGCTGGCCAAGCCCCCCAGTGTGGACCCTAACTCCACTGGGGTGTGGCCAGCCTGGGTGACAGGCTGAGAGCCGTTTTCAGCTGCCCACAGTCCCTTCAGGTTTTGGGTCCCTACTGGGGTACCTGGGCAACCTGGGTGAGGGGCTGATGGCTGTTTACAGGCTGGCAAAGCCCCCCAGTGGGATCCCTCACCCAATTGGGATGTGGCCAGCCTGGGTGACGGACTGAGGGCTGTTTTCTGGCTTTCAGGCTGCCCCAGCTCCCATTGACCCAATATCCCAGCAAGGCTGGCTGGAAGCAGGTTTCTGGAGTTTATTCATATTCTATAATTGATACTGTTCCTTTAAACCGAGGCCTAGGCAGGTAATGAAACCTCCTGTCTGCTTCAGCTCTGTGGCTTCTATAATTGCAACAATGTTGCAAATATGTTGCCTGGAGCACAGAGAGGCCCAGCCGGCTGGCAGACAGCTTACTCCTACTTCAACGGAAGCTGCCTGTTTACTCTAGCTCCGTGACTAACAGCCTCCAACTTGGCTGGATTAATTTGCATACAGCCACTCTGATTGGCTGGTGGGCGTGGCTTTGGCATCCCATAGAAATGGTCAATTTCAATATTACTCTTTTATTGGATTAGATATAAAAGCTTAAGCAACCAAATGACTGAACAACCAAACGACCAGTTAACTGGTCACCATGATGTGCACTGACCACCAGGGGGCAGATGCTCAATGTAGGAGTTTCCCCATCATGGTCATTGTGCTCCCACAGCCAATCTCCCATTGCCAGCCAACCTCCCATGGTCCCTCCCCGCAGTTGCTCAGCCTCCCAAGGTTCCACTCTCCGGCTGGCCTATCTCCCACAGCCCCTCATCACAGCCAACCTCCCGCGGCCCCAGTGGACCCCAATTGCCATCCAGGCCAAGGGAGCCCACCTGTGCAAGAATTTGTGCACCAGGCCTCTAGTAATTGATGATGTTGTGTTATGTACTTGATAGTTGCTAAGAGAATAGATCTTAAATGTTTATACCACAAAAATAAAATGACAACTATTTGAGATGGTGAAAGTTTTAACTAACACCATGGCTATGATCAGTCTTCAACATATGAGTTTATCAAATTAACAAATGACAATGTTTTATGTCAATTCTAACTCAATAAAGTGAGGAGGGGAACCTAAGTGGACTGTATGTTAACATGTTCTGAGAAATATGCACCATGCAGAAATATATCTTCAACATTGTCTTAACCATCTGCCTAATTTCTCCCCCAAATTTTCTTTAAAGATAATCAACAAAAAATCTTTTAAAAATTGGTGGCTTGTTGAAAGACAAAATTTCAGTAGAACCTCAACTCAGAATCCAATGTGCATGTGTGTGTGGGGGTGGGGTGGGGGGGGAGAAGGGGGGAAAGAACAGAGGAATGGATATGAACTCCTTGAGAGGAAATGCAAACTCCTTCAGAACTGATTGACATTTTAATTATTCTACAGCTGGAAGTGTTAATCACACCTGAGAATGAGGGGAGAATTTCCAGCTGATAAAATTTCACACAATAGCTTAGCAGGCACCAATATGCAGACAGTTTCAATCATTTGTTAAAGAAACAAATATTTAAATCTTTTCACAAATTAAACCAGCAACAGTAGATCTGAACTTAAGAAACTTTAGATATGGTTTACACTTCTCATTTGATCATCAGAGAGTCAAAACACTTTATAAAACTAAGAAAATTATTATTTTACATATAATTAATTTGAATAGTGTGAGAGGATTAAGAGAAATTAAGATAGTTAAGTGTATTTTTCTTTATAAAATGTAAACTTGACTACTATTCAAACTGTTTCACTATTTTTATTAATACAAGTCTCTCAGAAAGTCCATTGTTTTTCAAAAGAGAAATATTTACTTAAGTTATTTTTATACTTATCTGATCGTAAGAATCACCTAGAGTGATTCTCTCTAGAAAAACTCTAAGGAGAAATAAACCATAGAAATCTGAATTATCAAAAAGGACTCTTGGTGATTAAAATAAGACAAGTTTTGAAAAATACTGGACAGTACCTTTGGATTTTTAAATTAAAATTTATTTAATGCTATTTGTATGTGTAGAAAATATCTTTATTTCCCCCCACATAATGAAGAATAGAGACAACTGCCAAAATTAATTAAAATATGCCTTGCAAAAAAGAGATATATGTATTAATCTTTGTAAAGCTTTATGTAATTTTAAAAAATGTAAAAAATAAAAAAAATCAATAAAATGTATTTAAGTAAAAATAAATAAATAAATAAATAAATAAATAAATAAATAAATAAATAAATAAAATATGCCTTGCCAGTTTAGGTGATAAAAACAAACTTGAAAATTTTCAGCAAATTATAATAAAAATGTTAGTATGTCAGGCAGTAAAATTTTTGTCAGTTAAATGTTCTTCAGGTTTTAACTTAGAATGTAAACATGTTTTTCTTTCAACAAAAGGAAAAGTTTTCAGTAGAAAATACACTCTAAGAGAAATAGTCTTAACTTAGATATTCACATTTTGCCTTCAAAGCAAGTTTTTCTTTAGATTTTCCCTAATCTGTATAAAAGTGTCAGGCTTCAAAATAATTATAAATATCTTTTGAATCCATATCCCTGATTAATTAGGGGAGATCTTCCAGGAAAGAGCTGGACTGTACACACCACTTAATTCTATACAGGGTTACTGTACAACAGATTTTATTCCAAGTAAAAAAGCAAATAAGGTCACTATTATTCTTATCATCATTATAATCTCTACTTTACAGTTAAAGAGATGAACATAGGGTAAAAATAAATTTTCCAAGATTACACATTTATTAAGTTATTAGCTGGCAAATCTGGGACTTGAATCTATGAAGACTGACTTTTTAAAAAAAAGTATCTTTACCTCTATGCTTATTGCTTCTTCATTTTGATCTGTCTTCTAAATATATTAATAAAATGCAACCAACATTAAATTGGTATCCTTCATAATCCAATGAAGCTGTTTTTCCCCCAATTCTACAATAAAAATCTAGAAAAATTCACAGCTCTCTATTTGACAGGTTGTGGAGCCCTGATGTTATCAGAGTGTGTCCAGGACATTCAGCAAGCTGCTGTTGCTACTGCAGCTGTGGTTTTAAATCTAGAAGGTAAGGACAGATGGTGTATCATTAAATAGAAGTCACTTTCAGAACTAAAGGTTTGGGAAGATATTCTCAGAAAGAGAATCTGGAATCTAGCCTATTTACTCTTTAGAGATCTTTTAACTAAATTGAGGAAGCAGGGACTAGCTAGGTGGTGCTCTCCATGCTTGAGAAGGACCCCTTCACATTCCATACTCATTTTCTCTTTCCCATCCCTGTGCTTCAACTTTTAGTTTTAAAAAGGAAGTGGCTTCTCATTCTTTTACCTAACCTTAAAAGGAAAAAAAAAATTAACATCATTCTGTTTCTAAGACCTGTGTTGTTTTATTTCAGCAAAGCTTATCCCTACTCTTAGAATAAGACCTACTTTTAGAATAAGAAAATTATTCTTTATTGGTGTTGCACATTCTGAATTTTTTTAAGAAAAGTGACTCTGCTCCACGTCATGAAGCTCTCCTTGGACTGATGATTTGTAAGCTTGAAGTCAATACTGTGTCTCTTTATGCATTGGTTTATAATGCAGTTATGCAGGCCTCCTAAGCTGTTAAGACATTATCATTGATGTTGCAATTTGTGTATATGTTTTATACCTCATTAAATTCTTATCTTGCCACATCAATAGGCTTCTGGCCTAAGCTACAGAAAAATCTAATAATATAATGAAAAATGTAAAATCATCACATGGAAAGTTGATGGTTGAAATCTATACTCCCAATCAATTGATTTATTGGTGGTAATTGCTTTATAGTCAAATAGAAATTTATCCATGACACAATTCAGGTAACTTCTAAAAGTAGAAGTATAGCATCCTGTCAGTAAATCTTTCTGTTTTAAAAAAAAGAGCTGTCTAAATGGCATATATAACAATAAAAGGGTAATATGCTAATTAGACTGGACATCTTCTGGATATCATTCTGGACGTCCTTCCTGATGAAGCTGGGGCCGGAGGGAAGCCAGCCCGGGTCCAGGTGCCTGCGGGTGTCCTGAGGGAAGCCAGACCAGGTTCTGGTTGCCTTCAGGCAGCCAGAGGAGAGAAGCCCAGGTCCTGGGTCCCAGGTGCCAGAGGGAAGCCGGTGCCAGCAGCCAGGGGAAGGTCTACTCTTGCACGAATTTTCGTGCATCGGGCCTCTAGTATAGAATAACAGTATAGGGTGTTTCTCTACAAGAATAACACAAGTTCCCTAGAAAAGCAATACATTTGTAATTGATACTACTTCCCACTTCTGCACATTATAGCTCAGCAAGACCATTATTTCCTCTCAATCTCAGAATGTTATCACAAGGAGATGCCTCATGTGATTACCAACACTAATGATTGTTTGGAACTTCCCTTGACCAGGTGATAGATTCAGCCCTGACTCATTATCTCAGACACAGTGGGAGCCAAGCAAGATATGTTGGCTGAAAATTGCCAATTCATTTACCTGAATTAATTGTTACTACTTAAATAAAAACTTACTACCTAAAGTTCACAGAGGAAAGAACAGTTGAGAAATTAAGAGTTTATCTAATTATCCTTAAATATTTCTATGTATAAAGCTATTTATCTGTTTGCTTAAGCATATGTGTGTCTGTTTATTTAAAGAAAGGTAAGCTTACAACACATCTGTGGAGCTTGCATTCTTTATATGAAGCCAAAATCAAGTTTTCATAATTAAAAATTTAAGTATATATTTTTCACACTTAAAATATTAGTATTGATAGTGGACATATAGAGAACTCCATTACAATCTTATCTAATAAAAGAGTAATATTGAAATTGACCATTTCTATGGGATGCATAAGCCACGCCCACCAGCCAATCAGAGCAGCTGTATGCAAATTAATCCAGCTAAGTTGGAGGCCAGCAGTCACGGAGCTACAGTAAACAGGTGGCTTCCATTGCACCAGGAGTAAACTGTCTGCCTAGGCGGGCTGGGCCTCTCTCTGTTCACGGCAACATTCTTTCAATTATAGAGCTGAAGCCAACAGAGGCTTCGTTACCTGCCTAGGCCTCAGCTTAAAACAACAGTTTCAATTATAGAAGATAAATAAACTCCAGAAACCTGCTTCCAGCCAGCCTTGCTGGGACATTGGGTCAATGGGAGTGGTAGGCAGCCTTGAAAGCCTGAAAATGGCCCTCAGACCCATGCCCAGACACCCCAGTAGGAACCCGAAACCTGAAGGGACTGTGAGCAGCCTGAAAATGGCTCTCAGCCTGTCACCCAGGCTGGCCACATCCCAATGGGGTGAGGGTCCACACTGGGGGGCTTGGCCAGCCTACAAATAGCCATCAGCCCCGCACCCAGGCTGGCCAGGCATGCCATCAGGTGGACATCCCCTGAGAGATTCCAGACTGTGAGAGGGCACAGGCCAGGCTGAAGGACACCCTGAGTGCACTAGACCCCTAGTTTCTTATGGTAGAATATTTTTTCCAATCCAGCCATAGAGTGACAAATGTTTGTTCCAAATTTTGACTTTCTAGTTTCTTCTGCCAACTACAACAATCACTTTTGGAATGCTCTGATTATGAAAATTTTGTAAGATATTAGCTATAGTTTATGTATAAATTATTATAGGTTTCAATTTTAATAATCTAGCTGGCCCTCAGGACTGGGATTTCCTGATCCTTACCTGCCTCATCATATTGGCTCATTCTTAAGGGTAGTGGGCAGAGGAAATAAGTACAGGAAATTTTCCTGAGAAGGTTTATAGAAACCCATGCTCTGAAGAACTCAAACTCAAATCCATCTTCTTCAATGCATACATAGATTATAGTAACTATAACAAGTAATGGAACATGACAACAAAATAATAACATTTGGCAAAGAATAAGCCAATGAAAACAAATAAAAATTTTACAAAGAATGTTAAATAGAAATAATTACATAGATAACATCATTGTGAATTGAATAACTTTAGGGAAAAAATTAGGAGTCATGACTGAAAGGCCAACATTTATAATTCTACTGCTTATATTTTTCATCTAGAACCCTATTCAAATGAAGTTTGGGTTATAAGCAAGATAAATGAACATACCTCATGTTCTGGATAGAGGATAACAAGTCTTCTGAAACTGACTTTGATAATAAAAAGAACAACTGAGGAATTCTACAGTCAGTATCTAGCAAAAGTGACAAGAGAGAAGGAAACCACAAGAAATCTGTTGTACTTCTGAGCAGATTTCTGAAAAAGAGGGTAAGGAGCATGTGCTCATATTTCTCAAGAGCAGGGCATGTTTTTTATTGAAAATGAAGAAGAATGGCAGGTTAGCATCAGACCAGCAAGCCCCAGTCTGGTTAGATGGTCTGTAGGTCAGAACTGCTGAGATGCTGCCCAATAGCCAGTTTCCACAAGTGAGTGCAGTAAAGTGACCTCAGTGTCCACAAGGGAGTGTGTTATAGGCAGTTTAACAGATATAACCAGAGCAAGGGTGATGGATCAGCTATAGAAACTGACTATGCGAGAAATCGCTGCATGCCTAGCAAGGAGGAAAATTGGGAAAACAAAAACCTGGCCTCCAGGGTGACCTTTCCTCTCCTAGCATATCTGTCTGTGGTCATGTGGTTTGAACCTATTATCTTGCAGATCACTGGTCATGTGGTTTAAACCCCTGACCTTTTCCTCCCTAAAAATAACATCTAGGCCTCCAGTTGTATTTCAGCTCCAAGCCAAAAAAGCAGCAAAACCAGGCAAGTGACTCCATGGCTGCCTCAGGACCAGTTGCATTGACTAATGACCCACTACCCTGGCACCAATCAATCAGCGAAGACCATGGCCCTGAAGGAGCATGCGTGGAAAGCTGATGACTATTCTGTTGAGACTCTCTCCTGAGCCCACCCCGGCCCTAAGATTTCCACCTGCAACTGAGAGATGATATGCTCAATACAAAGAACCCAGAGTGTGGTCTCCTCCAGGGGAGTGCACTCACGCCATTCCCTTCCCCGCTTCTTCCAGCTAAGGGATCCCAGGAAATCTTTCCGGGCTAACCCCCTGAACCTGTCTTCAAAGGCCCCTTTCCTCTGACTTCCCAGTGAACAAAGGCAAGGCAGCCCAGCCTAGGCTCTCTGGTTGCTTTTTCTAAGCCCTTCCTTGTTTCACTGTCTTAAGTGTGTTTTTGCCATGGTCAATAAATTCTTGCTTGCTTTTCTCTACCTTGTCTCTTGATTGATATCTTTCCTTCAAGAAGACAAACACTGAGGTCTTAAAATCTCATTGGTAACAAATTCAGTATAGTGATCAATTTCCACGAGTGAGTGTAGTATAGTGATTTTGGTGTCCATGAGGGAGTGCAGTATGTAATCTCATTTTCCATGAGGGAGTGCAGTACACAGTGATCTCAGTTTTCATGAGTGAGTACAGTATAGTGATCTTATAACAAGGCAGGTACTGCATTTTTTGGAACTAAAACAAAAGGTCACTGTACAACCAGAGAAAGATGGACTCAATAGCAAATCTCCCTGAGAACTCAGTGTCAGAAACAGCTGGAGCACTGCATGAGCACTATTGCTCTGCCTCGCTCTGAGTCCATATAATCTTCTGAATTCTGCTTGACTATGCCACTATCAGGGCAGGTTCCTTCTCAAACCCTGCCTATTGCACTAATTGTTGGGCCCGCGCCTTTCTGCCGAGGGCCTGGACCTTCTTGAATGATGGAGGAATCACGAGAAGTTGTGGGTATATAAGGATGAGTCTTTATTTTAGGTGCCAGTGGCCATAAGCCATTAGATAAAACAGTTATTTACAACAGAGTTCCATATAGGCAGCTGCACACTGGCTGATAAATACATATCTTTCCCACACAGTAGTAGCAGTCTCTGTACCCACAGTTAATACCTGAGCAGCCACATGCTGCCCCCTAGACTCACACTCCACATAGTAGTGGCACCTGAGCTCTTTCTTCCTTTTTCTTTTTTTATTGGCCAACTAATTATTTTTAATTTTATTTATCACATATTGGAGCACAGCTAGATATTTTTTTGAAAAATTAAGGCATTATCCCCCCAACCTCCCATACCACAATAAGGTATTACATATGTGTCCTTATTGCCCCATTGCCCCCCCCCCCCACGTCCCACTCATGCCCTCACCTCCCTATTGTTTGTGTTAATTGGTTAGGCTTATATATGCATTCATACAAGTCCTTCGTTGATCTCTCCCCCTTACCCACACAGCCCCTTACCTTCCCTCTGAGGTTTGATGGTCTGATCAATATTTCTCTGTCTCTGGATCTGTTTTTGTTCATCAGTTTATGTTGTTCATTATATCTCATAAATGAGTGAGATCATGTGATATTTATCTTTCTCTGAGTAGGTTATTTCTGCTTAGCATAATGCTCTCCAGGCCCATCCATGCTGTTGCAAATGGTAAGAACTCCTTTTTTTACCACAGTTTATTGATAGTGTAGCATTGTGCTGGCCACAGAAAAAAGTGGTGAGCTGAACAGTCATGTTTCCTGACCTCAGGAAGCTTACAATCAGCAGGAAAGGTAAACAGTCAGTTGCAACTATTATGAGAGTAGAAACACACAGCCAGGAGCTTTGTCTGCAGAATGAGTCCTGGTTAGCCAAGGCAGTGAGGAGGCAGAGGGATGGCAGAGGGGCCAACCAAGAGAATTTCAGGCAGAAGGGGAAATATGTGTGGAAGTCGAGAAGCAAGAGAGGGAATAATATCTGGGGGAAAATGGAAAATTCAATCTTCCTGGAATCATTGTACCAAACAGATTGGGGAGTACTGTAAGTAAGGCTTCAGAATCAGGTGGGACCAAGTCAGATTCTAATTTAAGAGCTGTGATTAATTAATAACCTGGTTATTAATTAATAGGAAAGGAGCCAAGGAAAAGCCAGATAATGTAGGCATGCTATCTGTGCATCTTTGCCAGGAACCTGCAATTTAGCACTCTCCAGATCTATTCCCTGCTGATCACTGGGGATAGGGACTGGACAATACTGTAGATGCATTCCCTGTGACGTCTGGGGGACTTGGGAAGGTGCTTGACTGTCAGTCATACTTGGGAACAGAGCATTGGCCAACATAGGGCTGTAGGTGTGGCCACTTCAAGTGCAGGAAGATTTGATATTTAAACTCCTGAACAAAGGGAGTTTCCTTCCTTCTCTCTTGGCTCTCTGGCTCTCCTGTTGCAGGGGTGCACTCCCCTGCTTTTGCCCATGTGGCTCATAGTCGTGTGGGACCCACACAATGGACTCGCAGACTGGGACTAGCCTGATGCTATGCCAGATTTAACTCCACCACGGAACAGAAACTCTGGACACTGGCCCTGCTTCTAGCTCTGCTGAAGCCCCAGCTGTACATTTTCCAAGACTGGTTTAAGGAATATGGGAGTTTGCAACCTGAGGGATATTATTTTACACAAATAAACTTTCTACCACACTTCATTCTTCCATTGGAGTCTTAAAAAACTATTTTTGGCAAGATATCGCAAGAACCCAACCCCCAGCTCCTAGTGGGGGAAAGATATCTCCCACTAGCATTGGAGATATCTCACCCATGCAATCTTCCAATAACAGTACAGGGATTTTAGCATATGCATTTCCTAAACCTGATTCCAACTGTTGGAAAATTAAAAGTCATCTTGGCCTGTTTGGGTTCTGAGTTTGATCCATATCAATGACATGTATCTTGGTTACAAGCTTGATCACCAGTTCTGGTCAGGGTGCATGCAGGAGGCAACCAATCTATGTTTCTTTCTCTTTGTCTCTCCCCCTCCTTCCACTCTTTCTAAAATTCAATGGAAAAATATCCTCTGGTAAGGATTAACCACAAAAAAGGAAGTTGAAAATCTATTCTTAACAAGCTCCTTTTATGCCATGAAATTCTTTCTTTACAGGTTTAAATTCATCACTGAGTGACATTTTATGTTTAGCTGATGTCACCCTCACTATGTAGCTGTCTGGGCATTGGTGAGCAGACCCAAGGAGCTGGTGGGAATGAGATTCTAGCTGGTGTTTCAGCCACTGTTGTCTCCAAAGTTGTCATGACAAAACAGCTTGAGTCATATATACCCAAGTTCCACCCACCTCATTTTAAAAAGCATCCCCAACTATTGTGATGTTGTTACTACTAGAGGACCACTTTGCAAAGCACTGAGATACATTTGAAATAGGTATCGTTTAAAAATAATGTGTATTTTTTAAGGAAACCTTAATTGTTTTATCCATATAGTTTATTTGAAATTCTAAAATGCTGATAGAAAAAGCAAATACAGGGTTTTGAAATTTTAAGATCTTCTTTCTCTCTACAAAAGAAATTGACTTTTGGGGGGCTTTCAATTTAAAACATTGCTTTAGAAATATCATTAAAATATTTAGCAAACATACTCAGTAATACATTTTTAAAATATCTGTTTTCACTCTTCAAAAAATGTCTTTGATGATAGCGAAAACTCTTAATCCACTCAAGAGATTACTTTCATGTAAAGTTTTATGTCTTAAGACTGAACTCATTTTTCCACTGGCATTGAACACAACAACATCTGCTAGCCATTAAAAAGAAATTTCTTTGGAAAGCACTATAGTTTGACTCTATTACATGATTTTCACTTGAAATAAAGTCATTCATACTTTCCATGATGTTTTAAAAGCAGCTATGATTTAAATGAATAAGAATAAATGTTATTTTAATAAATGTACTATAAATCAAGTTTCACAATCTATTTTTCTAATACTTTGTATGTTTTTGAAAGGTTTTGGATGTTAATTTTTATATTAAAGTGGCTGTATTATTATTGTCATTAAAATTATCCTTGTTTTAAAATTATACTTTTACTTAAATAATAAAGTCTTTGAAAAGAATTACTTCTATGGTCTCCAGTTCAAAAGTAATTCTGGGTAATAACATCCAATCCTTTTTCACAATAAAATACATTTTACATAGCAATACAGAACCTTAAAAAGGAGCACATACAACAAATCCTGTTCTCCCACATATTTCCAAACAAACTTCAGAGCTGATATTAAAAGTCACAAAAGTTCAATATTGATGTAGCTTGTGTACAATTATTATTCCTTTAAAATAGGAATCTAAATTTTAAAAATGTGTTCAACTTTTTTTTCAGTCTTCTGGCTATTTTATATGGGAAATTATATACATATTGTTGATAATATTACAGATATACTCCATTTCTCACCCTTAGCTCCCCTCCACCTAGCCCCTGACCCATCCCAGGCCTTCAACACACTATTATCTGTGTACATGGGGGCTATGCATATCCTATATAATAAAGGCTAATATGTAAATTGCCTCCTTGGGAGTTCAACCCACCAGGATTTTGACCATTCGCTATGATGTACACTGACCACCCGGGGGCGACATGAAATGAAGGAAGGTCCAGGCCAGCAGCTGGCAACCAGGGGAAATAAGGCCCCGGTCAGCCCTGATCTCACCAGGCCTACGGACCCTACCTATGCACAATGACCCTCCCCCCACCAGGTCAATTACTTTAAATATTCTTTTCTTAACAAAAAATAGTACCAAAATGAATTCAATGAGCTCCTTTCAAAAATGTATTAAAATCTTTCTATTTCCATAATACTGCTTAATTATGAATTTAGGTTCCTCTGTATTTGTATACTAACTGGTAACAAGCATAAAAAGAAAAAAATCTTTAAGGAGAAAATGAATTATCTTTTCTTACAATAGCAGAAATAAGTATATCACTTCAAAAAATCAATTAAATAGTTCTACAAGAAACTACTTACATAGAAAGTATCAATAAATGTTCTAAACCAAAAGGTTTCTTTCTGGCATGGTACACAGACATTATGAACTTTTTAAAAATGCTCTACAGTAATATGTGCCCATTTCACTGCCCAGTCAGGTGCACATTTTAATTTAGGATGAGGAACTAAGCAGTTGGATGGAGGTAAGGAAGACAATGTCACCATATCCTCTGCCACAATTTCATCTCAAGATAATATAGGCAAACATTGACACCACTTCCAGAAACATAAATTAATTTATTTACAAATAAAGAATTCTAAGTCCCTTTTAACTGTTAACAGTTTTAAAAACCCTATAATCATTCTACCATGGACCAACATGGAGCAATAAATATATATTTTAAGTTGGGAGATATTTTATTTTATTTTATGTTATACTAGGGGCCCGGTGCACAAAAATTTGTGCACTCGGGGTGGAGGGAGTCCTTCAGCCCGGCCTGTGCCCTCTGACAGTCTGGGACCCCTCAGTGGATGTCCTATGATGGCCCCAGTCTGCCAGGCACCTTGTGTGTGTATGAGTGTGTGTGTGTGACCACTGGGGACCTGCCCCCAGCCGCATCTGAGGCTCGGA
>PVJC01036262.1:0-17809 GCA_004026665.1 Murina feae | reverse complement strand
GCTTAGAGTAGATGGAAGTGAGTCATATCTCAGTTTCCTTCCCTTACAGAGAATTTCCTTGGTCAGCAGTTTTGCCGCTTCCCTGTTCCTGGGGTCCTACTGCCCTATTGACTACAGTGACGGTGAGTGAGCCTGTGGAGTCCTGGGCTTGTGCCCGTGCAGTGGGCGCGCGGGCAGTGGAGCCTCGTCCCCCTGGGCGGTGCCAGTCTTTGAGGCCTGTTATCTGCTGCCAAGCAGGGAGGGTGTTAGTTACCTTGCTGTTGGCAGATGACCTGCACAGTTCGCTGCTGCAGATCACAAATGTTTCTTTGCCCAGCGTCTCTGAAGATCAGGAATGTGGGAGCAGTTTAGCTGGGTGATTCGGGCTCAGGATCTCTCATGAGGGGGCCGTCCAGCTGGCGACCCTGGGCTGCAGCCATCCAAAGGCGTGATGCGCTGGAGGATCCAGGCTCACACACCTGCCTGTTGGTGAGAGGCCTCGGTTCCTGGGTGGCTGTTAATGACAACACAGCTGGATTCCCCCAGGAAGGACTGACACCCTAATCTTGGAAGTGAGATACCATCGCTTCTGCCCCAGCCATGGTCACACAGACCCACCCAGGTGTGGGGAGGCGAGGACCTCACAGGTGTGAACACCAGGACTCGGGAGCCAATCTTGGAATCTGGCTTCCACAGAATCATCATTTATTGACGTTGTTGTTCACATTTGGGAAACTCCTGAGAGTTATGAGCCTCTGGAATCAAAACCTGAGCAAAACCCAGCTGGTATGGCTCAGGTGGTTGAGAGTCATCCCCTGCATCAGGAGGTCGCTGGTTCAATTCCCCTGTCAAGGCACAGGCCCAGGTTGCAGTCTCATCCTCAGTGGGGGATGTGCAGGAGGTAGCAGATCTATGTTTCTCTTTAATCAGTGTTTCTTTCCCTCTTTCCCTCTCCCTTTCTGAAATCAGTAAAAACATATTTTAGAAAAATAAAGATAAAAAGCCTGAACCAAACTAAATGGAAGTGGTGCCAGGGAGGAAGGCAGGCTGGGAGGAGGAACTGCAGGCACTCTTGGGGGAGCCTCGGCTGCAGGAGTGACCAGAAGCAGGAGAAGGATGTAGAGCAGGAGCCCAGACCTGGGAAAGTAGCTTCAGGACAGAGTGAGTGCTCTCAGCCCCCAGGAATCCAGCCACAGTTTTCGAGTGCTGTTGGGTTCAAACATTATTCGAGTTTTCAGGGGGATAAAATGGGGTGAGTAAGGAGTGCCCCCGTGCCCCCCCGCCCCCCCAGCTTCACTCACAATCTGGAGAAGTCAGGTTCCCTGCAGCTAATGGCATAGAACTCAGATCAGCAGAACTTACACGTGGACCAGCCGGGATGTGCATCTGTGCTCTCCACCCCTCCCTGAGGCACAGTGCCTCTGGGGAAGGTCACACCGCTGCTCCCACAGGGCCAAGATCTTCGGCTTCTGCTGGGCTTCCGATTCGCTCACTTGAGGAGTCACCGCCTAACCTAGCAGCTGCCCCTCATGGGCAGGTGACTCCATCCCTGTCCCAGCCCCCTCTGTCTGCCTCCACCTGTGCTCCATCCCGAGGAAAGCCTTGGGAGAAATAGATCATGTTAGCCAAGACAGGCGAGCTTGGTGATGGCAGGAGGAAGGTTAGGGGAGTCTGAGCGCTGTCCCTGAAGGTCACCATGATTGGAATGTCCCTGAGGGCTGGCCCACATCATCAATGGGCTACCTCTGAGGAGACAGCTTGAACTTCAGGGGACACAGAGCAGTTCCTCGTCAACATATTCCTCTTCCCCGGCCAGGTCTCAGCCAGGTCTGGGAGCAGCAGCTTTCCAGGCTAGCCGTGGTGTGTGAGCTGTTGAGGAGTATTTGAAAGAAGTGGTGTGGGTGAGGGAGCGGGGCCTGTGTTTTCAAGGGCCCTGCTGGCTGCGGGCTGGCTGGGTCCAGCGTGACCCAGGCACATGGTATACATTCCGTTGATACAAGTTTGCTGCCAGAGCGTGATCCCCTCTCCCAGATCTGTGCATTTTTGCAAGATACTTCTAATTCTTCTTTCATGCCTTCCATAGGTTCTGGAATGAACTTGTTGCAGATCCAGGACAAAGTCTGGGCCAAGGCTTGCCTTGGTGCCTGTGCACCCCATTTAGAGGAGAAGCTTGGCCCCCCGGTACCATCATGCTCAGTGGTGGTAGGTCCTCTTTCCAGGGATGTGGTTCCTTTAAGAGCTGGAGGGAACAAATGTTTTTTTCCCCAGACACCGGGAAAGCTTATGTCCTTTAAACTTTCAGAACTAAAGTAAAGTCAGGGAAAGGGGGAGAAAAACGCGTTCTTTTCCTAACTCTGTGTTCTAAAGGTTACCCATCTGTCTAGAGGGGCCCCTGCCCTCTGGCCCCACAGCAGCTCCTGGGGGGCCCCCTCCCCACACTGCCTTTCGGGCTTACTTTCTTTAGACCGTTGACATCTGCATTTGTGGGTCCAGTTATTCTTTTTTTTTTTAATGTTTATTTTAAAGAGAGGCAGGGAGAGAGAAACAGCTATTTGTTGTTGCACTTACGTATGCACTCACTGTGCCCTGACGGGGGATGGAACCCCCAACCTTGGCATATGGGGACGATGCTCGAACCAACAGAGCTCCCTGGCCAGGGCTGGCCAGTGCTTCTTTTTTTAAAAAAATATATTTTATTGATTTTTTTACAGAGAGGAAAGGGAGAGGGATAGATTGATGAGAGAGACATCGATCAGCTGCCTCCTGCACACCCCTCCCTGGGGATGTGCCCACAACCAAGGTCCATGCCCTTGACCGGAATCAAACCTGGGACCCTTCAGTCCGAATGCCAATGCCCTATCCACTGAGCCACACCGGTCAGAGCTGTCCAGTGGTTCTTAGTCCGATGGCTGGGCTGGTCAGGGGAGCGTGTTGGGGTTTGTTTACTCCGACTTATGAGTGCCCCCCGGTTATTCACTTGCTTAGTTTTCATGTTACATCCAGAATTTGACGCTTTCGTGACATGGTACAAGTTGCAGATGGCTTGCTCTGAGGACCTTGACTCTCAACATCAAGGGACCTTCCAGGTGGTGGGATGACCTCATGTTTGTGGTTCCAAACCTGTCTGGGGCTCCTCTGGCCTTTTGTGAACTGGAAGGACATGGCCACAGGCAGTGATGTGGCTCCCGGCTGTGACCTGGAGCCTGTCACAGTCCCACGGCCTGCGGGTGGACGCTGTGCTGGGAAGGCGGGCTTGGCCTCAGCAGAGGGTACGGCTTTTCCTCCTCAGGGGCCCATTTCTTCCTACTACGTCCAGCGCTACGGATTTCCTCCGGAATGCAAAGTGGTGGCCTTTACTGGGGACAACCCAGGTGAGTCCCTGGGGGCTATCCCCCCCGCATCCCCCCCAGCCTGCCTTGGTCCATAGCCTGGCCTCTATGTAGCCCCCCTGGGGTGGGGCCCCTCCCTCCCTGGCTGTAGGCTCCACTCCTGAAATCTGACTCCCTGGCCTTGGCCCACCTTGGCCCTGCCTGTCCTCAGCAGCCACAGGGCCGCCTCCCCACCCAGGAGAAAACTGAGGGTGATCGAGGAAGGCAGTCCTGCCCACCACTCCTAGACCTGCCATTTCTGTTCCGAGTTAAACCTCTCACTTCCTCCAACCCTTCCTCTGGGACTCGGTTTTGAGTCCCTGCGCCATCATTTGATCTACAGGTGGGGCTTATTCCTCATGCACACACCTTGTTTTCCTTTCAAAGTGAAAATAAGTTCATCGAGTCTCCTCAGGAGCCTGTGTTAGTTCTCATACCTCCTCTCCCGACGAGAAGAACGTCTGGGGGGATCCTGGGCCTGCTTCTAACCCCAGAAGTGCCCGCTTCTGGGCACGTGTGAGCTGAAATGACAAAGAAGCAGCCTTCTATCCTTTTTTTTTGGGCTTTGGTTTCAGAGCGGTCCCTCCCTGAGTCTCACCTTCAGGTTGCTGTTGCTTTAAATAATACCTTCTTTGCACGTTCATTAAAACAAAAGTAACAAGCAGACAGACGGACAAAAGCTTATGCTTTTGTTTTATTCACAAGGGATGCCTCTTCACTGCAGAGAAAAAGTTTTTGAATACTGACAAACCAAAGGAAGGATGTAAAAATCATCCATAAACGGTTAAAATTGGGCTGGGACCAGCCACTTCCCTAACGCGGTCCAAACTCCCCACCCACTGAGGCCTCACGGTACAAATGATGGCTGTCCTTCCAACCTTCTTTTTGTGTCCAACCTGCCAGGGCAGGCTTGTGTCCCACATTGTCATGGTTGTCTCGGTGTAGTTGTCCCAGCATTGATTTCCCCACACTGCTGTGGTGGAGGTTGGCGTGGCTTCCGGTGCAAATGCTGAGATGCACATCCCGTGTTGCCTCTTGTCCCTGGACTATAGAGGTTATGTTCTTGGGGGGATTCCTGGACCCAGGTCTTTGACACACACTGCTGATTGCACCTCACCAGTGATGTCTGAGTCCCCCTCTTCCCACATTTCTCCTTTCACTCATTCATTCATTCTCCCGATGTTTAGTGAGCATCTACTACGTGACTGGCGTCTTTCGGTTATCAGTGAACAAGGCAGGTCGAGATTGCTGTGTGGGCCACATAACCCTGCCCTTTCCCTACCCTGGGCCAGGGAAAGCCCCTCACTCCCACCTCACGTCTGTCTTTTTCTGCCCTGTGTGTCCTGGTGTCTTGATCTGGCCCCCTCAGTTCTCGGCGCTCCTGGGAGCCCCTGATGGTGGGTGCGGAGTGTGGACTGCTTTAGGGAAGAGGTCCCAGCCCAAATCAAGAGCCTCCACTCTCTCACCCCTGGGACCTCCTTTGGGGACCTCTTGAGCCCCCATCCCACCCTCTTCCTGCCTCTACCCTTAGCATGTGGGTACAGGGAGGCGGGTGGGGGCTGCGCTCTTATCTGGGAGGCAATGGTCGTTTGCTCCGTGGCTAACCAGAAGCTCCCCTCCCATCCTCAGCGTCGCTGGCAGGCATGAGGCTGGAGGAAGGTGACATTGCGGTAAGGTGACTGCTCAAGCCCACAGGTGGAGCCAGCCCTGTCTGCCCTGGGGGTCATCCTTGATGCCTGTCAGAGGGCCCACTGGTCCCAAAAGGCAGTGGAGGGAGGGGACAGGGAGACCCAGGGCCTGCCCACATCTTCTCTCTTAGAAGGCCATTGCCTTTGCTGAGTCCTCTGCCTGCCTTGACAGTGGCCAGTCCTGGCAGGCACAGTGGCAGAAGGTGCAGACCTTGGGCCAGAGGATGTGAGCTCCCCAGATGACAAAGGCAGACATCCTGGGTTTAGTGGGAAGTTGCTTGGGGAACCAGTCATCACCCACATCGTTAGTTAGACGCAGTTGTGGTAAGTCCTAGAAGGTCAGCCCATAGGATCCGGGAAACCCTGTCGGGGTTGCCGACGTTGGGCTCATGTGGCGCGCAGTCTGCAGCTTGAGGAGGGAAGCGATGGGGTCAGGGCGGTGGAGCTGGGCAAGGACGGGGTACCTCACCCTGCCCATCTCTCCTCAGATCAGCCTGGGCACCAGCGACACCCTGTTTCTCTGGCTCCAGGAGCCCACACCTGCCCTGGAAGGCCACATCTTCTGTAGCCCGATCGACCCACGGCACTACATGGCGCTGCTGTGGTAGGTTGGGTGGGGAGGAAGGAGAGGCGAGCCGTCTGCCCCCATTGGGAGCACCCCAGGTTGTCCCACTGGGCAGGCTCTTGTGGGCAGCTGAGACCCCGGGACTCACCAGGTCCTGCTGACACAGAGCTGGGTGGGGAACAACCCAGGACCTGGAGTCCCCCAAACCCAGGCCCCAATACCAGCCCCACCACCCACATCCTGGGTGCTCAGCCTGTGTGTGGCCTGGGGCAGACGCCCTAGCATGTCTGGGCCACGCTTTGCTTATAACATGGGGAGAAGGGGGGCGCTTACTTTGTACTGTGACGACATGTTCGCCACATGGTCAATTCAGTTCCTACAGGAAGGGGGCAGGCTGAGCACAGGCCTTCAGACACTTGCTGCAAAGCACTGTGGGGGGTTTCTGAGCCTCTAAGCCCAGGAACGGCTGGAGAATATGTGGGTCTAGCAAGTCTAGCCAGGCCCTCCCCGTTGTGCAGGTGGTACTGAGCACAGAAGCCCGCTCCCTGCCCTTCTCGGGGCTCCTCTGTGGCAGCCGCCTCTGTAAACAGCCGAGACAAGTGCGTTTCCAGGTGATTCCTGGGACCTGAGCAGGGCCTGGTACCTGAGGGAGAGCCTCAGATCCCTGCCATGCAGTGGCTTGGGGTTGTGGTCCGGCCTGACCTGCAGCCCCTCTTTTTGGCAACACGTGTGTCCAGTCAGCGAGCACTGGGACACTCCCTCAGGGTTGTGTGCACTTCTGCAGCTTTAAGAATGGCTCACTCATGAGAGAGAAGATCCGTGACGAGTCGGCTTCCTGTTCCTGGAGCGAGTTCTCTAAGGCACTGCGGTCCACGGAGATGGGGAATGGCGGAAGCTTGGGTAGGCCGTTGGGTGCTGCGCAGGCCCGGGGAGGGGCAGCAGCTCCCTGTGGAGGGGGCAGGACCTGGTGCCCCATGAGTAAGGGGAGAGGAGGGCCAGGGAGAGGCCCAGGAGAGCCCTGTGTGGCTACACTTGCTCTCCATGGGCCTGACAGCTGGTCTGAGACCCTGTGTTCTGAAGTTGGACTGGAGGCTGCCCTGAGTGGAAGATTGGGCCATCGCTGCATCTCCTGCCCCCTTGGAGCGCCTGCTGACAGCCTCAGAGGTGGCAGCCACAGTGCCCATCTCTTCTGGTGCATCCTCTGCACAGCTTTCTGCTGCAGGCACTGAGTCCTGTCAGGAAAACTGCCCAGCGTCTGGAATAGGCCTCTGAGCCGGGAGAGGACGTGGGCAGGTATTTCAGGGCTAGTGGGGCAGCTGCCAGGTGAGCGTAGGGAGTGCTGTCTAAGGAAACTAGCTGAGAGGCCTTTCCGGATGCCCTCTGTCCTGCCGGAGGGCAAGGGACAGAGTATTGGTAGATGTCATCCCGTGGGTGAGTGGGGCCCAGGGACAGAGATGTGGGGTCACTGCACCCCGCCCTTTTTCTAAGTCTTGAGACACCACCTTTGGTTTTTGATCGTTGACAGCCAATCTCCTCCTGGTCTGTTTCAGGTTTTTATTTTGACGTCAAGGAGATCACCCCTGAAATGATCGGGCGTCATAGGTTTAGCCCAGAAAACCGTGAGGTATGTGCTGTGTGTATTGGCGCTGCACGGGCTCCATTTCTGAGTATTAAATTTTACAGTTGCCTATGGAATTACGCTGCTTTTAGGGGCTTCATTCATTCACTCAGCCATTGATCAAACGAACATTTTTGAGCCTCTGGCCGGGCAGCTCAGTTGGTTAGGGAGTCATCCCAATATGCCAAGGTTTCGGGTTTGAGCCCTGGTCAGGGCACATGTAAGACTCAACCAATGATGCCCTGACTGGTGTGGCTCAGTGGATAGAGAGTTGGCCTGCGGACTCAAGGGACCCAGGTTCGATTCTAGTCAAGGGCATGCACCTTGGTTGTGGGCACATCCCCAGTGGGGAGTGTGCAGGAGGCAGCTGATCGATGTTTCTCTCTCATCGATGTTTCTAACTCTCTACCCCTCTCCCTTCCTCTCTGTAGAAAAAGCAATTATATATATATACATATATATATATAAAAAGACTCAACCAATGAATGCATGAGTAATTGAAGTGACAAATCGAGGTTTCTCTCTCTCTCTAGCTCTTTCTCTCTCTCTTTCCTCTTCCCCCCCTTCCCCTCTTACTCTTTCCCCCTCTCCCTTACTCTCTCTCTCAAATCAATTAAAATAATTTATTTTGATGTGCCAGGGTGCATGCTTGATGTGGGGAGTCAGCAGCTATGCCCGAGCTCCACTGGAGGCCCGAGTCATGCGTTCCGTGTCGGGGTCGTTGTTTGACATGCTAACACACATGAGTGGACAGTGAGAGCTCCTCACTCCATGCTCACTGTCTCCTGGACACAGGTCCCAGCGTTTCCCAAGGATGTGGAGATCCGAGCACTGATTGAAGGACAGTTCATGGCCAAGAGGATCCATGCCGAGGGCCTGGGCTATCGAGTCCGTAAGTGAGCGGTGGCGGCTGTGTTCTGGGGCGGGAGCCGGGGTCTTTCTCGCACTGCGGGGCTTGAGGTCCTGTTCGGCCGTCAGACACGGCCTGGCGGGGTCTGTCTGTGAAGGCTCCCTTGCAGAGGCCTCAGGCAGGAGAGAAAAGGAGCCTGGCCCCTGATGGGACCTGCAAGTGAGGGGACTAGCTCTTGCGGGCAGGGCTACATGAGGGGACAGGTGTTCCTGTTGGTCCACTCTGTTCCCTGTAGCTGCATCTCCAGGCCAGGAGCTATAGGACTTGATGATCTCTCTCTTTAAAAAAAAAAAAAAAAAAAAAAAAAAAAAAAAAAAAAAAAATATATATATATATATATATATATATATATATATATATATATATGGATTTCAGAGAGGAAGGGAGGGGAAGAGAGAGATAGAAACATTAATGATGAGAGAGAATCATTGATTGGCTGCCTCCTGCACGATGCCCACTGGGGATTGAGGCTGCAACCCGGGTGGTGCCCTGCCCGGGAGTCGAACCGTGACTTCCTGGTTCATAGATAGACGCTCAATCACTGAGCCACACCAGCAGGGCTCGGCAATCTTTCTGTAACCCTAAGTTCCAGTCTGCAAACTGTCTCAAGACCTGGGCCCTGAGGTCCTGGGCACGCAGGTGGGATAGGTCTGGGCTGAGGCCATGACTGGACCTTGATCTCTATCTCGCCTGCCAGGCCCCATCTCCCTGGGGGCACGGTTCCGGGGGTTCAGTTTGGATAGGGAGGAATGGGGATGTGGAGCCACTGTCCACACTGAGGGGTCTGGAATGGAGCGGCAGAACCTGGGCTCGGGGAGGCCATGGGGGAGAAGGAGGTTTCTAAGAACTCGAGCTATGGAGTGGGCAGCTTTAGGAGGTGAGTGAGTCCCCCGTACTGATGGCGTTGGGATGGTCTGCAAGGTTTCTAACATGTATTTGTCCCCCTGGGCAGCAGCTGTTGTCACTAGAGAAGGTAGGAAGCTTCTGAAGCCCCTTTGCTTGATGGCCTCCTCCGGGTACTTTCACGGGCAGTCTAAGTTCTAGGCAGCATGCCGTTATGTTTTTGAACCCACCAAGTAAATTGATATTAAAAAATAAGCATCACCCTGACCGGTGTGGCTCAGTGGATAGAGCGTCGGCCTGCGGAATCAAGGGTCCCAGGTTCGATCCCGGTCAAGGGCATGTACCTTGGCTGCAGGCACATCCCCAGTGGGGGGCGTGCAGAAAGCAGCTGATCGATGTTTCTCTCTCATCGATGTTTCTGACTCTCTATCCTTCTCCCTTTCTCTCTATAAAAAAATAAATATATTTAAAAAAAATAAGCATAAGGAAACCTTTTGAAAACCTGTCAGGCAGCACCTACTAAGCTGCATGCACACCCCTTGGCGAACGTGTGTCAGAAGTGTGTAACGTGTTCTCCAAAGACGTGCCGGAGACCACATATCAGGGCTCTGTGCTTGATCGCCCCACATGGGAAACAGCCCAGCACGCGTTGGTGACAGGCAGGGTCCGTGTCTTGTGGGTGCTCACGCAGCGTGACAGTACACAGAAATGAAGAGGACCCGGCCGCAGCCTCATGCGGCAGAATCCACGATCTCGCAAATGGAAGTCTGAGCGAAAGAAGCCAAACCCAAATACAGGTGGCGGGATTCCGCGTACGTCAAATGCAAGAGCAGACACAGCTGTTCGCGGTGGTTGGCAGGCTCTCCAGCTGTCAGGAGGGGCAGCTGGGTGCGCAGGGAGGGCAGCGAGGGCAGGGAGGTCCTCCTGGGCCCGGAAGGTAATGTGATCGATCATGCCATCATTCCCAGCCTCCAAAGCGTTTCCTGTGCAAAACAGCATAAAGTTACTTATCCTCTTAGCGAGCCTAAAAGCACAGTCAAACCTGCCTTGCCAGCTCTGCTGGGTTCCACTCCAACAGGATCATGTAAACGAACAAGCTTGCTCCCCCTACACACACCTACACCCCTCCACTCCCCCCGCAGCCCTAAGTGGCGTCATCTTCCAGCTGCTATGTGGATGGGCTCGCTTGGGTTCCTTCTTGATCAGCCCTAATCTTGTTATAATAGCATTTACAGAGAATAAAGAGGCACTTGATGTAGGGCTGGTGGTCATGATAATAGCTCCCAACATTTATTAAGCACCTACTGTGTGCCCAGCCTGGTTCTAAGCACTCATTCCTTATTAACAGCAGTGCTCTGAGGTAGGTGCTGGTATTACTTCCACTTCCCAAAGGAGGAAACGTGTTAAGTCGCTTGCGTAACACGTTGAGGCTGGCAGAGCTTCTGAACCAAGCTTCTGGCTCCAGACTCTTGGTTCCTTTTTTATTTTTTATTTTTATTGATTTCAGAGAGGAAAGGAGAGGGAGAGAGAGATGGAAACATCAATGATGAAAGAGAATCCTTGATAGCTGCCTCCTGCATGCCCCCTACTGGGGGTTGAGCCCACAACCCGGGCATGTGCTCTTGACTTGAATCAAACCTGAGACCCTTCAGTCCGCAAGTTGATGCTCTGTCCACTGAGCCAAACCAGCCAGGGCCAAGACTCTGAGTTCTTAACTGCTGGCTACAGATGCTTTATTTAAAGAACCATCGCTCTCTTGATGTTTAGACACCGTCAGACATGCACTCATCTGCGCTGGGCTAACACCATGGTCCTTTCAGCTTATGTTTCTGTGTCTATTTCATTTTGTTGAGGTTGGTTTGTAAAAGCAATAAAACCTTATCTTAGCAAGATTGGAAAGTAAAGAAAACTACTTAGAATCCCCTCTTCCCGCCCCTTGTACCACACCTGGAAGTCCTTCCAGGCTTCTTTATGGCTTATTTCTATCTGGCTATAGTCCTACTAGTATTTCCTTTGTGCATGCAATCCCTAAAGTTTATCAAAAGCCTCCTTCATGGAGTTTTTCCTGCAGACAGGCATAGAGGCTGTTTTTGTTTTTTAAAAAATATATTTCTATTGATTTCAGAGAGGGAGAGAGAGATAGAAACACCAGTGATGAGAGAGAATCCATCAATCAGCATGAGCCCTGACCAGGAATCAAACTGTTCATGGTTCATGGGTCGGTGCTCAATCACTGAGCCACACTGCCCGGACAGCACACCAGTCTTACAGAGAACGCTTCTAGATGTTTCTGTTAGGAATGATGTGTGTTGTACATTTTGGACTTACGGCCTTCACCCATTTAGTTAAGGTCCCTTCTTTCCTGTTTTGTTGAGAGATTTTTAATAATTAAAAGAAAAGGATGTTAAGAAGTGGGTGGGGCAGCAGCCGCACAAGCCGATGATGTGAGAAGCCTGCAGGGACAGAACCAGCTTAGAGTCTCTCCCCCCATCCTCTGTGACAAGCAAGAAGCAATGGGCCGACACAAGCCCTTGGTGGCTGAAGAATTCTGGGAAACCACCAGTCATTTTTTTCTTTCTCCTTGCAGTGCCCAAGACAAAGATTTTGGCCACTGGAGGGGCATCTCACAACAGAGACATATTACAAGTAAGTGTTGAAAGGATCTCTCTCATATCTGTTCATTCTTTTTAAAATGTTTTTGTTGTTGTTTGTAATTGATTTCAGAGAAGAAGGGAGAGAGAGACAAACATCAATGATGAGAGAGAATCATTGATTGGCTGCCTCTTGAATGCCCCCTACTGGGGCCCGCAACCCAGGTATGTGCCCTGACTGGGAATCGAACCATGACCTCCTGGTTCATAGATCGATGCTCAACCATCAAGCCACAATGGCCGGGCCCATGTCTGTTACTTCTAGGAGCCAGACATTCAGCAGGAGGACTGCCTGTTCCCACTCCTTCCCTCCCAGGAAGTCAGATGTGCTGCCTTGGAGCTTACACTGTGAGCAGGTTGTCGTAGACTCGGGAAATCTGCTGCCTTGTGCAACTCCACTCTCTGAACCCAGTACCGGCCTCTGTAGTCACATAGCCTGTCCCACACGTCAGACCTGGCATCGCATGGCAGTGTTCTTGCCTTCCTAAAAGCTTCTGCCTTCCAGTATAAAGATCCCTGATTTCTCAACCATTCCTCTTGTAGTACAGTTGCCGGACTTGGTCACTGTCTTTCTGTCCCTCCACTATGCTAGAAATGTGTGACCAAAATTGGAATCAACCTGCCGATGTCTGACAGTCAGGCTGTTATATCTTGGGGCTGAGTATTTTTTGATGTAGCCTGAGGCTGCCTTAGCTGTTTGAATAACTGCATTGACTCTTGACTTGTCCTACACCTGCCTTAGGTAAGATTCTCTTGAAGCAGAGTCTGAAATGGGCATTTTCTATAAAATGATATGTTGAGAGAGTTCTCCTGGGAGAGAAGGGGTGGGAGGTGCAGGCAGGGCAGGAGAAGGGCAAGCAAAGATGTGCTTTTGGCTAGCGTCGGCTTCAGCTCCAACCCGTGGGGAGATCTGGAACAGGAACTCTACCACAGACTTGTTTTCATCTTGGGGTGAGGGGGCTAACTGGCCCTCCTGGGAGAGGTGAAAATAACTTCCTGTGAGAGGCAGCCTCTGTTCAGGGGGACATAGTTCTTTTAAGGAGGGACAGCTTGAGCCATTACTAGCCAATATTCTTAGCATCTAGAAAGGGGTGCACAGTGGTCCAGTCAGGGGATACATATGGGACATCAGTGGCATCTACTACAATATCTCTGGTCAATTAAGACCCTCAAGGCTTGTCCTAGCCAGTTTGGCTCAGGGGATTAAGCGTCGGCCCACAGACTGAAGGGTCCTGGGGTTGATTCTGGTCAAGGGCACATACCTCAGTTGCAGGTCGATCACCGGCCCCATACAGGGTGCTTGTGGGAGGCAGCCACTTGATGTGTCTCGCTCAATCGATGTTGCTCTCTCTGTCGCTCCCCCTCCCTTCCACTCTCTCTATAAATCAATGGAAAAAATGTCCTCTGGTGAGAATTAACAACAAAAAAGACCCCCAAGTCTTTTCCATGTGAGCTTCTTTTAGCATTGTCCTCCATTGTATGTGTATGCAATTTATTAGGAGGGCCTAAATGGAAAACTTTCTATTTATTCCTATAAAACATGCCTTTGTTCGTTGGGTTTGGGCTTGTGAATATTAGTCTGATACCCAGCCGTCTCCACGTTGACCATTTGCTAAGCATACTTCCTAAATCTTCCTCCTTGTCTTCGATACCATGGTTAGACTGTGCGGGGACAACCTGGAGAGCTGTGGTCCTCCACTCGAGACTTCCTGCAGGTCATCCGGACCCTTTTATCATGGGAACATGGCCAAGTGCACTTCCTTTAAGGCAGTAGAGGTGCCCTGGGCGGCATCAGAAGACGGATGAGGGAAGAGCCTGGAAAATGTGTGCCAGGCTCCCCGTGTTCCCTCTGAGGAGTGACTCACACAGTCAGAACCTCTGTTCTCTCCAGGTGCTTGCGGATGTGTTTGGCGCCCCAGTATATGTCATAGACACCGCCAACTCAGCCTGTGTGGGCTCTGCTTACCGAGCTTTCCACGGTAGGTTGATGGATGGGGGAGAGCGGGTGGGCACTCACTGGGCTGGGGAGGGTGTTAAGTCTTTCAGGACATTGGAGTCTTGTCAGCTTTACCTTCATTTTTCTCCCTCCCAGAAGGTGAGAACCAACCCCAATTTTCAGTCCCTTTATCCTCTACGTAAAGTGGGGAAAGAGTGGCAGCATCCTGAGTGAGGCCTGGTCAGAATCGGGTTCAGCACAGGCTCATTGGGAATGGACCTAGGCATACTGAGGGCACGAGTGCCTGGGTGTGGACAGCTGGTGGGCAGGAGAGGTTGAGTCAACCGCGAAGGCTTAGGAGCCAAGCACTTCAGGACCTTGGACAGCGCCACGGGCGGCTTCGCGCTCATGGAGGCCTCTCAAACCCCGGGTAGTAAATTCTTCCTTCTGTTTGGTCAGTTTTCTCTGCTCCCTGATGGCTCAGGCTGCATCTCTGGCTGCCCACGTACCTTAAAGGCTTTGTCTTTTCCCTCTAAAGCAGCGGTTCTCAACCTGTGGGTCACGACCCCTTTGGCGGTCTAATGACCCTTTCACAGGGGTCGCCTAAGACCATCCTGCATATCAGATATTTACATTATGATTCACAACAGAAGCAACATTACAGTTATGAAGTAGCAACAAAAATGATTTTATGGTTGGGTCTCAACATGAGGAACTGTATTTAAAGGGCCAGAAGGTTGAGAACCACTGCTCTAGAGGTTCTGATCTTCACATGTTTACTTTTATCTTTTTAACACACCTTTAAAATATTTTATTTATTTATTTATTTATTTATTTATTTATTTATTTATTTATTTTGGAGAGCGGAAGGGAGAGGGAGAGAGAAATAGAAATATCAATGATAAGAATCATTGATCAGCTGCCTCCTCTACACTCCCTAACAGGGATCACACCCGCAACCCAGCTGTGTGCCCTGACCAGGAATTCACCCATGACCTCCTGGTTCATGGGTTGATGCTTAACCACTGAGCCACTCTGGCTGGCTTAATACACCTTTTAAAACATATATTTTCTACTACCATTGAGAATTAATTCAGGACCATATCCTCCTCTTAATAATTACTTCTTTTATTCCCCTCTCTCCACCCCCATCCACCTCACAGTACTTCACACCAGGTCCTGTATCATGATCATTGGACACTTTATTGCCAGATTGTTATGTTTTCAGTTAAAATTTACATTGTATTGGGTTTTACTTGCCTTACCTATGAGTTTTTTTTTCTTTTTTAACTCACTGCAGTTTCTCCTTCCAGTGTATGCTAGCTTTTTGTTGAAATATACAACCTAAATATGTTTCTAAGAGGGAATTCAGTAGGTGATAATTTTCTGAGCCTCGCATGGCCAGCAGGGGCTTTGCTTTGTCCTCCCAAAGAATTTGACCTTGGCTGGGCAGAGGACTCTAAGTTCAAAATTCTTTGCTTCAGGACTTTGAAAACACGTCCACAATCTTCCAGCTTTCAGTGTTGGGTCTGGGTCTGCCTCCTCCTCCTCCTCCTCCTCCTCCTCTTCCTCCTTCTTCTTCTCCTGACAAAGCAGGGAAAGAATTCCTTTTTGGGGCGAACTCAGCCCCTCTGCTGCATGTGTTCCTTTCCCATCTTTCCTTTTCTGTGCCTACTTAGTTGCCAAAGGTTATCTAAGTTGCCCTACTCTGCCCCCCAAAACCAAAACCTAAGCTAAGTCCTACCACAGAGGTGGGGAATGTCCGGCCCTCGGGCCATATGAGGCCTGTGAAATCACTTGGTCTGGCGCTGCCAAGGCAGTAGGGATGAGTTAATTAAATGTTTGACCAAATAGAGCAGGCTGATTTTTAAGCGGATAATGTTGTCTGGCCTGCAAGTGATGTTATAAATATCCAAATGGCCCTTGGCAGAGAAAGGGTTCCCCACCCCTGTCCAGCATACCAGTCCCTACCCTGAGGTGCCTCAGCCACTTCATTTAGAGACCTCTTCTCCCCAGCTGGGCCTGGGGATGAATTTCACACGTAGCAGTCAGTGAAGGAGTGGAGAGGGAGCTAGGTCTTTTGAGTAGTCTCACCGCTGGCCACTGCACCAGCCATCCTATCCTCTTCGCTCATCCACACAGCTCCGAGCTGGCGTACTACAGCCCTCGGGTTGAAAACTGCGCCTCACCTCTTCCGTGGGCGCCTTCGCTCCTGGTGGGGTTGTCTCCCTGTCAATCCGATGCCTCTCCTTAAATTGCCTGCAGACCCTTCACTGTCTCTTGCCCACCTGCGGCAACCTTCCCTCTTCCCCAGCGCTGCCACCCGTTTGCTTGGTGAGTATTTACTGAGTGCCTCCTGTATGCAGGTAGTGTGCGAGGCCCCAGGCGCTAGTGGAGGGACCCAGGCCCCCGGGGTGCCTCAAATGTAGTGAGTGATGGAGGCGATGAGAGGGATGAGTAATGTGGGGGAGGAGAGGCAGGCGGCCCTCCCCTCTGTTAGATGCCAGGGCTCAGCCAAGGACTGACAGGTCTATCAACAAGCAAGACAAACCAGGCCCTGCTGAGGAGGCCTGCACGGGAGGTTTTCCTTCTCTGTCTGTGTTAATGGTCTTATCGAGGCACCGTCATATGTTGTAAGAATGATCCAGTTGTGAGTAAACAACTCAGTGATTTCTAATAAATTTGCTGAGTGGTGCAGCCATCGCCCTAATCCCGGTTTGGAACATTTTATCACCCCAGAGAGAAAACGCTATTTCCGGTTAGTGTCCTGGTTTGCAACACACACTGACGTGAATGAGCTTTCCTTTTCTAGGCCTTGCAGCTGGGACAGGCGTGCCCTTCTCGGAGGTTGTGAAATTAGCCCCACGTCCCAGATTGGCTGCTACCCCGAGCCCAGGAGCTGCTCAGGTGAGAGACCATCAGAATTTGCTTATAGCATTTGCACTGTGAAAAACAAGCGATTTTTTTCCCCTTCCCCCTCAAAAGGTAAGTTTTTCTTTGTCACCTACATTACAGTGGATGTGCTGAATGAAAGGGGAAATGCTACTTTTTTTTTTTTTTTAAATTGTCAAGGAACCAGAGCAAAAGAAGCCAGGTTGTCATCTGAGATTCACAGATACCAGTGACGGCTGATTTCACAGCCTCAGGGGTCAGATAGATTGCTGGGCACATCTTCATTGTTCCGTGTGCCTCAGGGCAGGCCCTTCCGTTTCACCAGTCACAGAAGCCACAGAAAGACTCGCTGAAGCACAAGGCATGCCGGGCGTCTGGCCCTCAGATCTGAAGTCTGGATCCAAGGCAGCTGTGCAGTCCCTCAGGCCAGGAAATCCCTCTGTGTTGGCCCCCACGGTTACAGGTTAGGGTCCCAGGAAAGCAGACTGTATGATGTAGATTAAGGATGCAGGGGACTTATGAGGGGCTGCTCTTGGGACTCTAGTCTGTGGAAGGAAAAAGGAGGAGGTGAGCTGCAGGGCCCTGTGCCATCCCTACGGGAACTTCTGAAGCTGGGAGGAACCCTTAGAGTTTTACCCAGTTGGGGTGTGGGGCCAGGCCTTTATTCCCCATGTCAGCCAGTGATTGCATGCAGGCTTCAGGCCATCCCAGGATGGGGTAAGGCAGCCCTCCATGGCTGAAGCCATCCCCAAAGGGGACTGTCAGCTGAGGCCTGGGGAGTAAACTCTCAATACCTGAAGGGCAGTCTGGGTGGTCTGCCACAGCATGGGCCCCACCGCTGTCCTGTGTGCAGAAGGTCCTTGCAGCCCAGGGGCAGGGGCGGTGCAGGAAAAGGGCTTTATTATTCACGTGGTCCAGCAGGCGGCATGAGCTTTATGCTTGCTTCATGTTTCCTTCATCCTGAAGTGTCCTGGGGTGAGGCGGAGTGGGCCCAGGTGGATACTGTGCACGCACTGTGTCTGTGTCAAAATTGATGGACCCTGAGCTTAGAAACCTGCAACCTTATAAAGGAGTGGCAAGCAACGCTGCCTAACCTTTGCCCCCAAAGGGGACACTATCTTTGTTACCCAGGTGGCAAAAAAAATGTTCCCTCTGCCCCCAGAGGGTGGCGCTGTCTCTGTCTTCCAAGGCTGCTATATAAATGTCCTTGAAAGATGGTGGGGGACAAAAGCTGTGACATATAGAAACACCACTGAGAATTGTTCCCAGCATATTTTGGGAGCAGAAGCTCATACTTTCCAGGTGACAGGGTAACCTACACATATAGGTGTACCCAAGATTTTATTTACTACTAGGGGC
>PVJC01036261.1:0-17794 GCA_004026665.1 Murina feae | reverse complement strand
AGCCGCCAAGCAGGTCGAGACCCCCCACCGCCTCTTTCCCGCTCCCCAATGCCCCTCAAAGGGCCTGGGCTGCTGGCAAGCAGGCCCCTGGCCCCCACCGCCTCTTTCCCGCTCCCCAGGCCCTTTGTGGGGGCATGGGCAGCCGCCAAGCAGGCTGCCAACCCTGCCGCCTCTTTCCCACTCCCTGTCCTGGGTCCTGCATTATTCCACCCTGCAGCCGCTCTGTGCACTCGGGAGGTCCTTCAGCCCGGCCTGTGCCCTCTCACAGTCTGGGACCTCTCTGGGGATGTCCACCTGCTGGCGTGCCTGACCAGCCTGGGTGAGGGGCTGATGGCTGTCTCCAGGCTGGCCAATCCCCCCAGGAATGTCCCTCACCCCATTGGGTTGTGGCCAGCGTGAGTGATGGGCTGATTGGTGCTTTCAGGCTTTAAGGCTGCCCACAGCTTCCATTGACCCAATGTCCCAGCAAGGCTGGCTGGACGCAGGTTCTGGGGTTTGTTTATCTTCTGTAATTGATACTGTTCCTTTAAGCCAGCTAACAAACCCTCCACTCTGCTTCACCTTGCAGCAGCGTCTATAATGACACAATGTTACTTAGTGGTGAGGCCCGGGCTGCTGTCTCCTTCAGCTCTGGAGGATTCTATGATTGTTATATTGTTGCAAACCTGTGTTTCGCTAGAGCCAGTTTAAGTGGAGCGGGCGGAGTTTCACCTTCACTCCTGCCGCAATGGAAGCTGCCGTTTACTCAGGTCCGTGAGTGGTGGCCTCCATGTTTGCTGGGCTAATTTGCATACAGCCACTCTGATTGGCTGGTGGGCGTGGCTTACCTTGTCTCAGAGAAACAGTTTATTTTACTATTTCGCTTTTATTAGTTTAGATTATATTAGACTAGAGGCCTGGTGCATGAAATTTGTGCATGGGGGTAAGGGTATTCCTCAGTCCTGCCTACACCCTCTCTAATATGGGATCCCACAGAGATTGGGCATAAACAGCCAGTCAGACATCTTTTTCATAATCCGGTACTGCTGGTGCACAACCAATCGCCTGCCTGCCTGCCTAATTATCTCTAACTTCTTCTGCCTTCCAGCCTAATCACCCCCTACCCACAACTTTGCCAGCCTGATTAACACCTAACTGCTCCCTTGTTGGCCCAATTGCTCCCAACTGCCCTCTTCTGCTGGCCCAGTCACCCCAACTGCCCTCCCCTGCTGGCCTGATTGCCCACAGCTGCCCTCCTCTGCTGGAATTGTGGCTATGGTCACTGCCATCTCTGAGGGTGTGGCAGTCAATTAGCATATTTTGAGGGCATGGTAGTCAATTCACATATTCCCTCCTTATTGGCTGTGGGCACCGCCATCTTTGCGATGGCATGAGAGTCAATTAGCATATTCCCTCTTTATTAGATAGGATGAGGAAACAGGGAATAATCCATTCAAATAAAGAAAGATTCCTCCATTAAGTTTTCGGGAATAGAGAATGGGACTGAAAGGTCTTAAAAACAGAAGTTATTTCTCAGATGGCATTGACTTTCTGGGCAAAAGAATGAGGCAAGGACCAATGTACCTACATACACCTATCAAAACAGAATTCTTGAATGTCATTCATTTGTTTTCATTTCGCCAAGCTGATAAATGACTTTACTCATACAGATTCTGATAGCTATATTTAAAACACCGTTTGTGGCTACCTCTGGAGTGTGGCTCCTTTTTTAGAAGGTTTTAAACACTCATTAAGCATGACTAAATAATTAATCCCTAAGTGATATTTCAAAAGTTAACTAAAAAAATCAGTGGAGTATTGATTAAAGAGACTAACATACAATTAAGTTACACCATGTATATGAAGTATTTAATCGCAAATAAATAAGTCATTTGGATCTTACTAGCATTATTTGGAATCGACAATAGCCAATGAAGAGTGAAGAAAAGTGTCACCTATCAGATGTTTGCTGAGAATGTATATATAATGAGCTGGTTTGTATGGAAAGGTGGGATAAGGTGTGTACTCGCTTACTGGGGGAAGTATCTAGGATTGGTGACTGTGAGAAGTCAGAAGTAGCCAGGGAGAACTGTCAGACCACAATACAAGCCTGATGCCTATGAAGGGAACTGGAAAGGAATGAGGATTGATTAGGAGAGATTTGAGGCTGCAGCAACACTATGATGGTAAAGTTTCGATTTCTCTCATGTGGGTCATTGACTCAAGACAACCTGCAAAGGGAGTCTCCTAGAAATAGGCCTGTACTACTAGCTCTGCATCCACCAATCTTTGGTGGCAGCAGCCTCATGGCATTATGATCTTGGCATCAACATGGTGGTGGATCCAGAATCCAGAGGAGTATTAGTAGGAACTTCCAGTCACCTCTGTTCATCATGGCAGCAATTCATATGGGGGATTCTCATAGTGACCACAACGACCATTTTTAGAGTTTGCATGAAAGTTTTCTCTTTTAATATTTTTGCCCTAACAAAAATGTATGCAGACTTACAAATCTTAACTAATAAAAGCGTAATATTGAAATTAACCATTTCTCCAAGACGGGGTAAGCCACGCCCACCAGCCAATCAGAGCAGCTGTATGCAAATTAGCCCAGCCAACATGGAGGCCGCCACTCACAGACCTGAGTAAACGGCAGCTTCCATTGCGGCAGGAGTGAAAGTGAAACTGCACCTGCTCCGCTTAAACTGGCTCTAGCAAAACACACGTTTGCAACAATATAACAATCATAGAATCCTCGGGTGCTGAAACCTGCTTGGACAAAGAAAAGACTTGGGCCTAGACCGGATTCTTCTCCCCTGACTCAAGCTGGAGTTTTACAGCCCCCTACACTCGGGAGCTGAAGGAAAGAGCAGGCCTAAGAGTAACATTGTCTCATTATAGACACTGCAAGGTAAAGCAGAGAGGAGGCTTTGTTACATGTCTAGGCCTCACCTTAAAGGAACAGCATCAATTATAGAAGATAAACAAACCCCAGAACCTGCGTCCAGCCAGCCTTGCTGGGGACATTGGGTCAATGGGAGCTGTGGGCAGCCTTAAAGCCTGAAAGCGCCAATCAGCCCATCACCCACGCTCGTCACAACCCAGTGGGGTGAGGGATGTTCCTGGGGGGCTTGGCCAGCCTGGAGACCGCCATCAGCTTGTCACCCAGCCTGGTCAGGCACGCAAGCAGGTGGGCATCCCCAGAGGGATCCCAGACTATGAGAGGGCACAGGCCAGGCTGAGGGACCTCCTGAGTGTACAGAGCGGCTGCAGGGCGGAACAGTGCAGGACCCAGGACCCGTGAGTGGCGGCAGGGTTGGCGGCCTGCTTGGTGACTGCCCAGGCCCTTTGCAGGGCACCGGGGAGCAGGAAAGAGGTGGCAGGGGGTCTCGGCCTGCTTGGTGGCTTCCCAGGCCCTTTGCGGGGCACTGGGGAGTGGGAAAGCAAGGCAGCACGGTACCGGTGAGTGGGAAAGAGGTAGTGCGGGCGTCTTGGCTTGCTTAGCAGCTGCTCAGGCCCTTTGAGTGGCACCAGGGAGCAGGAAAGCAAGGCTGAGGTGGCCAGGGTCCTACTTGGTAGCTCCCCAGACTCCTTGGTGGCACCGGGGAGTGGGAAAGGAAGGCAGCAGGGAACTGGTGAGTGGGAAAGAGTCGGCGGCCTGCTTGGCGGCTCCCCAGGCCCTTTGGGGGGCACTGGGGAGCGGGAAAGCAAGCTCTTGGGGGCTGGGGGCCTGCTTGGCGGCTCCCCAGGTCCCTTCCAGGGATCAAGGAGCAGGAAAAGCCTGGCCTGACCACGAGGCGGGGTTTTCCCTGGTTTCTGGTGGCTGGAGGAAGATGGGCAGTAGGCAAGCTTGGGAGGCAGGCAGCACCCAGCCCTGGCCACAGCTCAAAAAAAGAGAACAACATGCAGGGGAGGGCAAGAGTCTGAGAGATCAACATAGAGGGAGTGCCTGCTCCAAGCCACCCCCAGCAGGTAGACACACACAGGAGGACTGCTCTGAGCCTCAGATGCGGCTGGGGGCAGGTCCCCCGTGGCGACACACACACACACACATGCACACGCACACACAAAAGGCGCCTGGCAGACTGGGGCCATCATAGGACATCCGCTGAGGGGTTCCAGACTGTGAGAGGGGGCAGACTGGGCTGAGGGACTCCCACCCTCCCCCCCCGTGCATGAATTTTGTGCCCCAGGCCCCTAGTTAAATATAAAGTAGTATGCCTGATAGATATTTGTAATACCAAATCATCTACCTGATCATTTTTTGACATATATGACCAGCTTGCACACACACACAAAGAGTAATAAAAATAATCTCATATTTTCACCTGAAAGCTCACCAGGCCAGTGGGACTTGAACCATTCTTGGCTCTCTGCTACTGCTGATTATACCTTCCCATCAAAAACTCTGGTGTATCAACAGGGGTAGCATGCCTTTTCTGCTGAAGCATGACGGGAATTGGCAGGAAAGGCTGTTTCCTAATAAGCTTGTTTTTTTAATACTAAAATGAAAGAAGCCATGGATGTGCCTACTTAAAAGGAAATTTTACTATGAAATTAAAATGAAGGGATAATGAACTTAAACAATATAAAAACCTTGAACTTTTTCTTGAACCTTAGAAGATGAGCACTCAGATTCCCATACATCATCCACTCTGTACTTCTTCCACTTCTGACCCAGTTCTTCCAGGCTTTTGCCTTTGCTACAATTATATACTTACTATTATTTTGTTTGATAGCAACAATGTCAAAGCACTCTTTCTACAGACAATGGAAATTTTATCAACTTAACTTGGGCTTCATACTAAAGTGCACTTCACAAAGGTATGCAAACCAAAAGTTCTATATATGAGAGTAAATGTCTTCTTTCATTAGTTTGAATGTTTATACTTGAACTCTAAAACTAAATAAGAGGCCCTTGATTTAGTTGCATGGCACAAAGAATCAAGTTACTCTAATGGCATCCAGAATATTCAATAAAGTATCAAAAGCGTAAAGATTATAAAACATGATGAAAGCAGTTCTGTTTAACAAGCTATGACAGTATTCTTGATAAGGTAGGCCATATGAGTCTTCCCACCAGGAAACAGTGCAGAAAAATACAACATAATGAACTATGAGGCTTTCTAGCATTCTGGGTTTGTTTTCAAGTATGTTCATGTTAAAATATCTAATGTAAATAGTTGAGATAAAAAAAATGAAATTAACCTTCAGAAAATTATTTCAATGGTGTGAAGAAAAAAATACTAGAGCACACTTTTTACTCAGGTTCAAACAAAATTGATATTTATACCAAAAAATTAAATTTCAAATATAATTCTATTCGTAAGACTTAATTTATGCAATGCTACTGAATCTCATTCACATGTGCCTATTGTGCTTACATAGTAAATGGAAGGACACATGAAGAGTTTTGAATGCTAAATATCTGGTCAATTCAAATATTATTTGGGCTATTATTTTACTGGAGAAGCATGTAGCACCATTTTAATTAAAAAGCTGATTGTCTCTTGATAAACTAAATTTAACTTCACTGCTCAAAACTATTTTGATCTGTCTTAGTAAATTTTTGCTTTCACTAAATATTAAAATAATAAATTGCGTTACTAGGAGCAACTCACTTACGGCAACTGATTTATGCTCAGGAACTTAGGTTTCTCTATTTAAACATATCTTCTAAAAAGTCCCAATAACATTTTTATGTTAAGGAAATATGTAGCAAAGGGATTTCTAACCTAAGTCAATGAATAGTAGTTCTTTTCTTCACCAATAAAGTAGATAGCTACCATGGAGCTGTATTTTCTGTTCTGTTCTTATTGGTAGGTATTTTTGCAACAGGCTAACGATTGCTTCACTGATTGCTTCTCACTGCGAAACACACTTAAATAGGAAATACACTATCTAGGCTAGCATCTAAAAACAACATTGTCCCTTGGGGAAAACTATGCAAAATATATTACTTTAACATTTTGCACAGTTGCACTGGCATCTAGGCTATCGTAGCTGCTTGTTTATACTTAAGTCCACAGTGCACTCTGCTTTGTCTGTTTGCAACACAATTTTCCTATTCCTATGGTTATATTTTTCTTAACACGGACTATAAAAAATAAGTCCTATGTTAACAATTTCTTCTATAATTAATGGTAAATATAGGGATATGTCTGGATAAAAATTTTTAGATTATGATTATTGCTTTACTAATTAATATGGGAGATAATGCTGGGTAAAATATGCACTCTTCACCACAATCTTGAGTAATTTTCAATAAATGATTATATCTATCATGATAGACTAAGTAATACTGTAGTTAAAAAAATAATAAAAAGTTAAACCATAGTGACTGAAAAGAAATGATTCTGCCTCCTACAACAACATTTTACAAAACTTAGATGGGATTCTGCTTTGCGTACTTTCTTGAGAACTCGAACTCTCAGGGAAGACACTGTATTGAAATGATGCCTGTTATCAGTGTGGCGTAAAGAAAGACTGATGGCCTGTGTACTGGTTCATTAATATTACAACTGGACCTGACAAGTGTCACTTCTACTCACATTCTATGGGTCTTCAATGATGCAGGGCAGTAAAATCATACAAGCTTCTCATAAGGAGAACCAGCAATATTAGCGGGGACATTCCTAATTATAACCAAACCATGGTTCTGCTGCCTGCCCCTGTAAAAGCCAACCTCCTGAGACAGGTGCTGGTGAAACAGGAAAGATGTTTATTTAAGTGTTGGCCATTTGAGAAGATTGGGAACTCTTGTCACAAAGCCCATCTCTCCACCACAGTACAGGCAGATATTTTTATAAGGATAGAGAGGGAAAATAGAGCAAAAACATCAAAAGAAGTGGATTGCAAAGTTTCCTACACACAGACCAGTACAGTCCAATCCTATAAGGATCTTAAATTGGTGAAGTGCTTGTCTGGTATCACTCTGGTCTTTGTTATCCTGGTTCTACTAGTACATTTTCTTGCTTCTACAGTTGAAGGTCAGCAAATTTCCCAGAATTGGGATGACTGAAGGTCAGAGTCTGTATCTTCTGTAGTTAGTTTCTAGGGCCCAGCATGCATGAAATTGTTCACAAGTAGCTCGCTTCCACTTGCCTCAGCTGGCTGCCCCACCCATTGCTGCTCATAGCTTGCTGCCCTGCCCTCCACTGCTCGTAGCTCTCTGCTGCTTGTAGCTCTCTGCCACTTGTAGCTCTCCCCTGCTAGTATCTCGCTGCCCTGCCCTCCACTGCTGTAGCTCTCCACTGCTTGTAGCTCTCTGCAGCTAGTAGCTCACACCCGCCCCGCTGCCGTGAGAGCCACTACTCATTTGGTCGTGACAGCCACGGGCCTTTTATATAAGAGATGCTGTTTATCTCCAAGCTGCATTAGTCAGGGTCAGCATTTATAGAAATAATATCAAAAAGAATGGTGGGGTAGGTTACAATTCCCTTCTGTTACAGAACGATTCCACAGGCTGCCTAGCTACGCTCCACTTTGAAGGTTCTTCTATTTATTATATGTGTACATGCTCGCTCATTCCTGTAGGAAACAATGCAAACATCTCATGAAGTCAGTGTGTCCCGGGTCAATTCTAGGAACTTGGAATGATATATGGGTGGCTTTTGTTTGTTTTTTGCTTTTATCATGTTCAGATATCATGTCCTCTTTGTTTACCAGTCAAGACATACACATTAGAAAGACAAGTTTTCTCAAAACTCAAACAAACACTATGCAATGATAAAGTAGTTACAGAACACACAATAAACTCCTGAATTTGGAAAGACAGGACTCTAAGTGCACAGAGCGGTCACATATATGCAGCAATTCTGACTTCCCTGCAAGCATGGACAAAGCCTTGACCCCCACAGTGGAAAATGCTCCAGGGTCATGCCTTAATTTTGCACATAGTTGCCCAATCAACTTTTCTCTGTAGATGTTGGTGTCATATTCTGGTAATTTCTTTTTATCCATTATTCTCCCTGATCATGTCTACATTGGATTAGAGACCATACTTTCATGTGGGTTAAGGAGCTTCCTCAGCCCATTACCTGCCTCTAGTCACCTGGATTAAAAGAACATTTTAAGTTTAAACAGACATACTTTATGTTGGTCTGGGAGTAGTGATGGTGGGTATTCTGGCATGTCAACTTCCTTAGGAAACAACTGGCCTCAGATTTTAGTCAGATCGACATGCCAAGACATACACACATTTTTTTTCTAAAATCTACTTCCTGAGTTGGCAGTGCATTTTATTTTTTTCACTAGAGGCCTGATGCATGAAATTCGTGCAAGAGGCTTGGCCCTCACAGCCATGGCAGTTGCCTCGGCCCCTGCAGCCATGGCTTCATCTGGAAGGATGTCTGGAAGGTTGTTCGGCTGTCTGTCTAATTAACATATTACACTTTTATTATTATAGATTCCCACCCCAACCATGATGAGATATGTGGTATGCAGAATTCTAAGAAAAAATTTATTTCAGCAAATGATTAAAATTGAGTGCAGATGAAAATAGTTGCATTTGGTGACATCAAATCATTTTACATAAATGGACAGTTAAGGATTGACTCCGACTATTGCTATAAACCAATACAATAGTCTGAAGACATTTTCTAAATGTAACCAAGAAGATATAAATTCTCACTAACCAGGAAGGCTGAATTATTTATCTTGTTTTTGTTAATATTGTCATAATTATTGTTTCAGGCTGTATAGGCAAATAAGTTTCTAGTATTAAATTTTATTCAGTTAGCTATTTTATATTTAACGAGTGATATACAATTTACAATTTTAAATGCCAGTATTTTATCTTTAACATCATTGCTGCCAAATATAATAAAAATTGGAAAGGTAGACAAGTTTTTACCATGTTTCTCACACAAGAACTATAGCATAACTGTAAATTAAGCCAGGCGCAGAAGAACTATAATTTCACATTATATGAGAACAGACATGATGGAAATATTGATTATACAAAACTTATGTAAATGTTTTCATCACTTGTTTAATTTTAGTATATTATTTTAGATTTGATTAAATTGTGAGTTTAAGCTTGACAATTAATATTATTTGACTAATATCTTTACATCCAGATGCTTTCTAATAAATAAAATCACAAATTCATTTCAAAGATTAAGATTGCTCAATGTTTAAAATAAAAATTCAAATATTTTTTAAATGTTAAGAAAATGCCCCCAAAATGCATTAGTAATGATATAATACCAGATAAAATGAATAGAGAAGTATTCTCTACCACTTAAAATTTAGCAAAAAATTGTAGAGTGTTATCTTTTGTATTAATTAATTATCAGAATTTGCCAGTAAAATTATAGGGTAATAAAATTTTCATTTTTAGAAGGAGTTGAAGTAAAAAATTAAATTTTTCTATTATAGCACTATTCCAATTATTCATTTACTTTATTTGGTTTTTGTAGTTTATATTATTCAAGGATTTGTTCCTTTTTAACTATTTAAGTGTTTAATTGTTTTGAAATACAGTTTCTAAAAATATACCTTTACCATAAAGGACCAAAATAATATTTATTTCAGAAGACTATGATAAATTCACCAACTAATGGATATTAAATACATTTATAAAATGTAAATTACTTGCAAACAGTAATTATTGTAGCCATTTGGTATTGTAATGAGAAATTGTAAACCATACCACCATTTTTATTTCTGTAAATGCTGAATCTGACTATTGTGTAGCTTGTAGATAAATAGCATGCTTGTTAAGAATCATAGGAAATAACTTTAGAAGATGCAGACTCTGATCTTTAGTCATCCCAGTTCCAGGAGATTTGCTGAACTTCAGCTCTAGAACCAGGATGACAAAGACTAGGATGACACACACTAGACCATCACTTGACTAGTTTTGAGGTCCTTATTGGAATGGACTGTGCTGGTTTGCACATAGAGAAATTTTCAACCTCCTGCCCTTGATTCCTTGGTTCTGCTTTCCCTCTCCCTCCTTATAAAAAAACTATCTGCCTACACTAAAGTAGGCAGATGGGCTTTGCAATAAAGAGCCTCCAATTATATTAGACTAGAGGCCCAGTGCACAAAAATTTGTGCACTCAGAGGGATCCCTCAGCCTGGCCTGTGCCCTCTCACAGTCTGGGAACCCTTAGGGGATATCCACCTGCTAGCTTAGGCCTGCTCCCTGGGAGACATTCCTCTGGCAACCAAGGAACCCTTGGAGGATGTCCACTTGCTAGCGAGGAGCAGGCCTAAGATGAAGTCAGACATCCTTAGTGCTGCTGAGGAGGCAGGAGAGGCTCCCACCACCACCACTGTACTGGTAGCCATCAGCCTGGCTTGTGGCTGTGCAGAGTTCCCCCTAAGGGAGTGCACTGATCACCAGGGGCAGCTCCTGCATTGAGAGCATTGAGCATTTGCCCCCTGGTGGCCAGTGTGTGTCATAGTGACCAGTCATTCCCAGTCATTATGCTGTTAGAGTCAATTTGCATATCACCCTTTTATTATATAGGATAGAGGCCTTGTGCATGAGTGGGAGCCGGCTGGTTTGCCCTGAAGATGTCCCAGATCAGGGTGGGGACCCTGCTGAGTGAGGGGCTGAGGGTCATTTTCAGACTGTACACATCCCCTTCAGGCAGGGGGCTCCTGCTGAGGTGCCTGTCCAGCCTGGGTGAGGGGCTGATGGCTGTTTGCAGGCTGGCCACAGCCCCCAGTGACCCAAGCTCCCAGAGAGGCTGGCTGAAAGCAGGTATCTGGGGTTTATTTATCTTCTATAATTGAAATTTTGTTGCCTTGAGCAGAGACCACAACCAGCCTAGGCAGGCAGTTTCCTCCATTGCCAGGGCAAGGAAGCCTCCTGTTTGCTTTAGCTCTGTGGCTGCGTGTTGCCATCTTCCTTGAGTTAATTTGCATAAAGTCGCTCTGATTTGCTGGTGAGCATGGCTTGGGATGTAGCAGTGATGCAATTAGCATATTACTCTTTTATTAGATTAGCTAGCCAACATTTGAATAAACTTTTGTTCTTTTCACCAACACCTGTCTCATGAGTTTGGTCACAGGCAGCCAAAACTAGGTTTTGGTTACAGGATCATATATCTAACTGATGGGAAACTAAGAATTATTCTAAGTTGGGGTTCACAACCTTGGCGATATTGCCATATGGGACTAGATAATTCTCTATTGTAGGGCTTATCCTGCGTACTGTCAAATGCTTAGGAGCACCTGTGGTTACCTCAGATACCAGTACCAACCTCCCTTCCCCAGTTTTGAAAACCCAATGCATCTCCAAACATTGCAAATGTATTTTGCAAGGCAAAGTCACTTGTTCAGAGTCACTCTTGCAGGATGAAGGATGAGATGCAACATCTCATGCAGTAGTATATACATTATTTTTTAAATAGATGAGAAATATATTATTATTCCATGTATTCCAGTTTCTAAAACAAACAAAAAAGTTTACTACAAAGACAACTTGATCTTTTAAATGCCCTTTTTACAGAGAGATTTACAGATATCTTAGTAGCCCTATGGAAATAGTGAGAAATACTTTATTGTTCGTACAGAAAGCCCAAGTGTCAAGTAGTAGTCGCTTACAAAGTAAAGATAGAGATACTCTAGCAAACTGAATAAACATCATTATTCAATGTTCTTTTCTTTTTTCCCACTTTTTATTTATCAAATTTTAATAGGAACACAGTTTATGAAGTTATCCAAGTACCAACTAATTGAGAACTTATATGACTATGATAAATACATTCATCATGACAGGATGCTCACAATCTTGCTCTATATCTTTCCTCTGTTGGAACAGTTTTTCACGATGGCTTATTTTTAGTAGGAGTCTAAAAGGGAAGAATTCAATGTGACCTTCCCTAAACCATGTGTTCAGAAAATACGATACGCTCTGGGGAATTAATGACATATCATCACCATTACCCTAGCAAACACATCAGTGCTGTAATTTGTGCTGACCATAAACCTGGTGTGGGAGGGATACTGAACTTGAGTTGACATTGAATGAAAGTTAAAATGATAGCCCCCCTCTCATATGCCCATGGGGGTTCTTTCATTTTAATAAGGTATTACAAAGGAGCATTCTGACTAATAGGTGTTTGGTATTCATGAATCATCTAAAAAAAAGAACACTTTTAGAAATAATAAGGTTGCAGAAAACCATATTAAAAGTGGTCTTACTGTTCTGACCAGGCGGCTCGGTTGGTTGGAGTATCGTCCTGTACGCAGAGAGTTCGTGGGTGTGTGAGGGCACATACCCAGATTTGGGTTCATTCCTGAGTGGAAAGCAACAGATCAATGTTTCACTCTCAAATAGATGTTTGTTTGTTTTCGCTGTCCCTTCTGCTCTCTCTAAATTCAATAAAAGCATGTACTCAGGTGAGAATTAAAGAAAAAATAAAAGCAGTCTTATTAACTTATCATAACTGATATTCACTGATGCACATGTAGACCTTTTCGTTGTGGGTGAAACTAAATTGACAGGATGTCAACTGCATATCATTTGTTTGTAAACTTTGGGATGATATAAAAAGGCTGCATGTTCAGTTTTTAATTCCATTGTTGCTATTACATAATTTTATATTTTACTTAATTTTGTTTCTGTTATAGTAATTGTTAAGTTAGCATAAGTAAAACTTCATTTTGAATTGTGTGTAACCCTTAGACTCCATATTAGAAGCTGTGTGTACCTGATAAGATCTTTACCTAAAGATGTAACTTGTTTACCTCTCTGAGAACTGTCCTAACCTTATCTGTAAGGACCAGATTCTGTGCCTGAGAGCCACTGATAGACCACCACCACACGCATCTTTGGATATAAAAGAAAAAAAGTGAGACGCCTGTCTGCCCTCCAAAGACTCGTCTTCAACTACCAACCTACTCTGCTCTGCCTCCGTACCTTTAAGGAGCTCCACAAAGCCAGCCTCTGCGGCCGCTTACTCTCTGAACATTTTTTGTGTGGTGTGTCTCAGTGAGCATCTCCGGGTGGACTTCCCAGGGACTGAAACCCATCAGGACTTGGCAAATAAACCGTGTGTGATTCGCTTGCAAGTAACTGTTTGTCTGTCTATGTTATTTACTTTGAGGCTCGGCTAAGAATAGTAATAATCTGTGCTCAGTAAGAATTATTATAAATACTGTCACTCGTTCAGAACTGGTAATATACCTTAAGTGAAGGAGTGCAGTCACCTGCGATATGTCCCTAGAAATTTGAGACAATTTCAAAATGTTATTAAAAGATAGGAATGTTACTAATTCCTCTGTTAGTAAAAATAACAGGAAATAATTTAGTCTAATGTGACACTGACTTATAGCATATTCATGCTCCTCTGATAACCCTATGGAAACTAGAAAAATACATCAAATAAATATAAATATGAGGGAAGGCATCTAGGACTTTAAAGTTCACAATTCTGGGGAGAAGGTGAGCCAGGTATTCTGTCCACCTCCTTTTCCTCAGTATATTTTCAACACTTAGTATAGGTAGAAAGTTTGGAAAGTTAGTCAGATGGTGATTTCAAAAAAAAAAAAAAAAAGCAACACACAGAGCTCTCAGCAATCTAACAAAGTGTAGAAATAAACCCTGGAGTTCATGAATTGCAAGACAAGTAGGACTTGAAAGGGCAATAATGTGGATGAGAGAGAGGTCCAGAAAACTGATCTTGACATTTGACATTCCTGAGGTATTTCAGATTAAACTGTGTAGAGAGAGGGACTAAGAAGCCAAGCAGAAATGAAATGGAGAATTGTTACTAATGTCACAGTGCTGAAAAAATAAAATATGAATCCAGCACCTTCTACAAAGATGGATGCTAATAATCATTCTAGATTATCAGTTGCTACTCTGAAAGGGCTCTTTGGAGAATGGGTGAATCAGAGGTACATACAAAAATGCATACTAGCCTGGAACAAATGTAAACGCCAAGTCAGTTGAGAGTTGTCCCAATTCAGAGTCTGAAGCCAATTCCAACATCTGTGAGTTGAGAGGACTTGTTCAAGTACCACTACCAAGCAATTCTCGGGAGATTGTCTGGGTGTCCTACAGTTTAACTCAATCTTGACATTATCTACACGGGAGACACAACAGATCCAATATAGTAAGGGGTCAGTCCCACCAAGTTACCATCCATTTCAGACGTCAGTCATAAGTCCATGTCATCTGCTAAGCACCTGACCTACTGGGTACAAGTTGGAAGATCCCTTGACCTCTGTGTTGCATTTCAGGGGTCAGTCAAAAGCTCAGGTTGCCACCTATACTCCTGGATGACTATGAATCAGAGGTTCCCAAGACCCTTATTTGGGCTTGATTAAATTTTTTAGCGTGGCTCACAGAAGTCAGGAAAACAGTTTACCATCAGGGATAGAGCTAAGGAGCAACCAGGTGGAAGAGAGGCAGAGGGCAAGGTATCAAGAAGAAGCACGAACCTTTCATGTTCTCTCCACGCACATCACTCTCAGGTTTCCACATAGTCACCAACCAAGAAACTCTTTGAACCTGTCCTTTTGGGTTTCGTAAATGCCTTATTACATAGACATACTTGATTAAATCATTGGCCACTGCTGACTGAACTCAATCTCAAACCAGGAGTGGGGCAGGGGTGGCACTAAAGGTCCCAACTCTAAGATCACACAGTTGGCTCCACTGGCAACCAGCCCCATCCTGAAGTGTTGTCTAAAGGTCACCCCATTAACATAACAAAGGACAGCTTTATAGCTCTCTTCACTTGGGAAGAGATTTAGTGCTGTGCCATAATTGGACAAAGATAAAACATATTTTTCTAATTAAAAATCATAGTATCATATCCTGACACTAGTTCCCTATCAATCAAATCTTCCCTGAAGATAACTACATCCAGAGCTTTTACAGGTTTTTCATGTGAGTCTGAAATTTAATAAAATGTTTCACAAAAACACAGTAATTTTTTTTCAAAAAAGACAAACTCAGAACTAACCTATACACTTATCAGAAATAGATTTTTTTAAAGTTGTATGACTTGAAAAAATATATATGCCAACATGAAGAATTTCACTGAAAATTGGAATACACATTAAAAAAAGAATCAATTAGACATCCTGCAATGGAAAAAATACAATAAATAAAATCAAGAACCTAGAGGGACAATAAGGGATTCGTTAAGGCTAAAGAAAAATTATCAACAAGTGAGAAAATAAACAAGAAAATACAGACTTTCAAGATGGAAGGCAGACAGGATGAAAAACACACACACAAAAAGTAAGTGTGAAATATGTGGGTCAGAATGAAATATGTAGGTCAGAATAAAAACGTTTGTAAGGAATTTAAATGGACCCTTAGAAAGGAAGAGAAAAGAATAGTTCATCTGTGGTTATCCTCTGGTAAAAGGGCCTGTGTCATGAGGGAGGGTCACTGCTCCTCTAGGTGTCATGCTCACACTGATGCTTCTGTTTGTTCATTTTTGTTCTCCTTCACTAGTTTCAAGGAGTCTGCTATGCACTTGCATTTTGGTTTACACCTTCCCAATTTTGTAGGGTCTTTCTTTTCTGAGTTTTCTACTTTATTGAATGATTGTTTTCTCCATCCGTGTTTTTATTGTTTTGTTTTATTATTTTATTTTATTTTATTTTATTTTATTTATTTTATTTTTACAAAAGACAAGTTGTATTAGGGTTTTCCAGAGAAATAGAACTTGAACTTTATCTATACATATATTTATATCCATACTTACATAGACAAAGCGATATCAATCTATCATTTATCAGTCTACCTACCTATCTATCAACTTATTGATATTTATTAGGGGAAATTTGTTAATGTGGTTATGGAGGCTAAGTCTAAGAATCTGCCATCTGCAAGCTAGAGGTCCAGGAAAGCAGTTGGTGCATTGCCTGTCTGGAACCCAAGGCCTGGGAATCAAGGGAGCTAAGGGTAGAAGTCCTAGTGCAAGAACAGGAGAAGACCCAAAGTTCCAGTTCTACAGGCAAATAGAGAAAAAAAAAAAAAAAAGTGAACTCCTCCCTCTGCCTTTTGTTCTATTCAGATCCTAAATAAATTGGGTGATGCCTGCCACATTGAAGAGAGAGGGAGGTCTACTTTACTGAGTCTACACATCCATATGCCAATCTCTTCGTGAAACACCCTCACTAAGGTAAAGGTCAACTTGCTCCAGCTCCTTTGCAGCTCAGTAGGACTTATGTACTAGTGCTAGAGATAAGGAAATAGTCATGCTCCAGCCAAAACTTATGAGTCTGTATCCTGTATAGAGAAATAAAGCAATGAACTTTGTACGTCACCTTTTGTGGTTTTTGTGAATAAAAATTTGCTTCTGCATCTGGTGGGGGCTGCAATTTCAGTGCTCGCTTCGGTGGGGTACCGGCACTGCAGACGCTAGCCAGCTGAATAAAGGCTCCTAAATTCTACCGTTTGGCTCCAGTGCTCATCTCTTGTGGGTTGCCCCATAACAATACACCTAAAAGTAATCTTTATTCAGGCCACTCCATGGCACAGACAAGTTAACACAAAGAATTAACCCTCACACAAGTTTTTACTCTTTTGTTTACATTTTGAGAAAACCTCTTCATTTTTTAAATCTTGATTTCTTAATGGTGGGCTCACTTAACTTCTGAGATTCAACTCAAATGTTTTTGTTTCATTGCTTATTTTTTAGTATGTTATCCAATTATATTTTACGGGAGGCCCTATGCATAAAATTCATGTAAGAGTAGGCTTTCGCAGACCCAGATGCCTTGGCCTTTGCAGCCCTGGCTTCATCTGGAAGGTGGTCTGGAAGCTTGTCTGGAAGGACATCTGGTCAGTCGTTCCACTGTTTGGCCATTTGGTTGATTTGCATATTATGCTTTTATTATTATAGATGACTTAAAAATAATATTTGTGGCACTAAATGATGGACTTATGTGTTCAGTATGAGATGCATTGAGATTTGATTTGTATTAAACATTCACTACAGGATAATATGTGCAAAAATACCTACTGCATATTTGTAAGAATAATATTTGTTAGGCTCCAGTACATGTGAGAACATGGTATATATATATTGTCAAATAAGGGAGAAAACTGCTGTCTGTATCAAATCTCTCTCTGTCTTAACAATACCTATCTAGCAGAAAACATTTATCTTGAGATAATTATACTTCCAATGTCTCATCAATTAAAAATATTAAAAGTTCCTCAAACCTCTCTGATTAATTAAATGAAATTAAAAATTCTATATGAGATTTATATTCTTACTAATTTATTTTTTAAATTGCATTATAAAAATTAAAAAAAATAACATTTTAAGATAAGACTAGGCAAGTTATTATGGCATGTTAATAATGTTGACATAGCTGAATGATTCCCAAAATACTTTTATAAATTTTAATAGTTTGGGCTTTGGTTTTAATATATCCATTTCTAGCAGTTCTGAACAGGCCTAAATGTGTCCCTTCAGTATGTGAATTCCTTTGAGCTAAAGGCAACAGAGAAACCCTATCACCTCAGGAGAAACTTTTACCTTTCTCTTAAAATTTAATTATGAGCCTTGCTCATAATAAGAGTTATTACCAGAAATAACATTTTATGACTTACTACAGGGCAGGGTGGACTTCTAATTACTAAACATCTGCTCTTCTTACCGTCCTGCAATAACCTGTCTCATCTTTAAGCCCCAAGGGGATTCTTGGCTCAGAATGTCATCTATACCTCCTCTTCCCTTTCTGTCTTTGAACCACTCATGTATGCGGGGTTACCACATGTCCATATGAATTAAATTTGGTCATTTTCTCTTACTAATCTGTATCATGTACATTTAATTATTAGACAAGCCAAAAGAACCTTGAGGTTAGAGAAAAGGTTTTC